>JADGKA010000186.1:0-31620 GCA_027604605.1 Borealophlyctis nickersoniae | reverse complement strand
CGCAATCTCATTTCCCTCCCCGGCTCCCCGATCACCCCTCCTCAATAGAACCCCGCGAAAACAAATACCTGCCGGTGACGGTTTCCTTTAGAGAGCGAAACAGCAAAAGGACGTTGATTATTTTCTTTGCCACAGCTACCGTTTCGGTGAGTAAACCCAGCGGGGAGACATTGGAGGGAATGGGTGGGAAGAGTGGGAACGGTGGGGAAAGGGCCTTGCGATTGTTTCTGGTTGGAAAGAGGCATGGATGCGGATTGTCATCGCACTCGAGCGGCAACTGTGTCCCTGGGAAGAGTAAAAGCTGATTGCGAGCGAATTTTCTTTCCCGTCAAATGATCCACGCTAACCACTATCTTGCACCTTCTCTCTCTCCCTTTTCGAAAATGGTAATGCTAACGTTTAGATAGTCTATGGCTCCGCCGTTGAACGAAGATGAGTTTGTGTCTTGGGCCGATTCTATTCCCCAACCTCAGGGTCTCTACAACCCCGAGAATGAGAAAGACGCCTGTGGTGTCGGGTTCGTCTGCCAAGTGAAGGGGGTGGCGACTCACGAGATTGTGGCCGATGCACGTCACTTGCTTTGCAACATGACGCATCGTGGGGCTGTCGGTGCGGACACGCGGGATGGAGATGGTGCCGGAGTCATGTGCGGAATTCCCCACGAATTTTTCGCGAAGGAGGTCAAGGAAAAGTTCAACGTGGATTTGCCTCAATTTGGGCAATATGCGGTGGGCAACGTTTACATGAAACCCGACGAAGCCGTATTGAAGGAGAGCAAACAAAAGTTTGCGGAAATAGCAAAGAAGCTTGGCTTGACTGTCCTGTGCTGGCGCGAGGTTCCTCGGAACAACAGCATCCTTGGCCCTTCTTCCAGGAGCAAGGAACCCGTCATCCTCCAACCTTTCGTCACCGTCGGCGACACCAAAGAGCTGCTTTCAAAGTTCGATTCCAAAGGTTTCGAGCGCAGACTCTACCTCCTCCGTAAACAGACTACCCACGCCATCACTCTAAAGAAATGGTACTACATTTGCTCACTCTCCAGCAAAACCATGACATACAAGGGTCTCCTTTCCCCGGTGCAAGTGTACGAGTACTTTGACGATCTCACCAACCCCGAGTTCAAAACCCACTTTGCGCTCGTCCACTCTCGGTTCTCCACCAACACTTTCCCTTCGTGGGACCGTGCACAGCCTATGCGTTGGTGCGCTCACAACGGTAATTGTCTCACCTTGCGATATTAGGTTGAGGATGATTATGCGTCCCTCCAGCAATTTATTTTCCGCCGGGAGTCCTAATGATCTCTCTCCTTGTCAATTTGTCCTTCATTATATAATATAGGCGAGATTAACACCCTCCGCGGTAACAAAAACTGGATGCGCGCCCGTGAGGGTGTCATGAAGTCGGACATTTTCAAGGAGCAACTCGACTCTCTTTACCCCATTGTCGAAGATGGTGGATCCGATTCTGCGGCATACGATAACGTCCTTGAATTGCTCATCATGAATGCCGTCATCTCCCTCCCTGAGGCGGTCATGATGATGATTCCCGAGGCGTGGCAGAACCAAGCCAACATGGAGCCTGAAAAGCGCGCCTTCTACGAGTGGGCTGCGTGTTTGATGGAACCTTGGGACGGTCCCGCGCTTTTCACGTTCTCTGACGGTCGCTACGTTGGCGCATCCCTCGACCGTAACGGTCTGCGTCCTTGCCGTTTCTACGTCATTGAAGGCGACATAATGATCTGCGCATCCGAAGTGGGAACCATCTACGTCCCGCCGGAGAAGATTGTGCAAAAGGGTCGTCTCCAGCCCGGCAAGATGCTTTTGGTGGATACTGAGGAAGGTCGTGTTGTCGATGACAAGGAGTTGAAGATGTCCATTTGCTCGGAGAAACCTTTTGGAGAGTGGATCCAAAACAACCTTATTACCCTCGACGCTGTGCGCGACTGGGCTGCGACTCACAATAAGATCGCTCCCCCGCCTCTGGATGAATCGCCCGTTCAACAGGACAGGCGAATGCTTGCGTTCGGTTTCACCATTGAGCAACTTAACATGATCATCTCTCCTATGGTAGGCTCTTAGAGCCATTCTGTATTTTTGGTCCGTATCGAGGTCCTTAATCTGTGTCACTTCGCCCTTTACAGGTGAACGATGGCAAGGAGGCTCTCGGTTCCATGGGTTACGACACCCCTCTTGCCTGCCTTTCGCGCCAGCCGAAGCTTGTCTACGAGTACTTCCGCCAACTTTTCGCGCAAGTCACCAACCCTCCTATTGACCCCATCCGTGAGGAGATTGTCATGTCTCTGACCTGCTACGTCGGTCCTCAAGGCAACATCCTGGAGGTCTCCCCCGAGCAGGCTCACCGCCTCAAGCTTGAATCCCCCATGCTTTCCATGGAGGACCTCAACGCCATCAGGTGCATGCAAGGTTACGACCGCAACTGGTCTGTTGCTGAGATTGACATCACCTTCGACAAAGACGAGGGTCCTGCTGGGTACCTCACTGCTCTCGAGCGCGTGTGCTCGGAGGTCTCGCAAGCTATTGCGAACGGTGACAAGGTTGCCATTCTCAGTGACCGGGCCACCTCGCCTGAGCGCGTCCCCCTGTCCGCCATCATTGCTCTCGGAGGCGTTCACCACCATCTCGTCCGCAACAAGCAGCGGTCCAAGATTGCCCTGATTGTCGAGACGGCCGAAGCGCGCGAGGTTCACCATTTCTGTGTGCTCCTTGGTTATGGTGCGGACGGTATCTGCCCGTACCTCTCTCTCGAGGCCATGCTCAAACTCAAGCGTGACAATGCTCTCAAGCACGACCTCACCGTCGAGAAGATCGTCTACAACTTCATCAAAGCCAGCAACGACGGTATTCGCAAGGTCATGTCCAAGATGGGTATTTCCACCCTGCAATCGTACAAGGGTGCCCAGATTTTTGAGGCCCTTGGTTTGGACTCGTCCATCGTGAGCAAGTGCTTCGCCGGCACTGCGTCCCGCATCAAGGGTGTTGGGTTCGATATCCTCGCCCTCGACGCTCTTGCCCTCCACGAGCAAGCATGGCCATCTCGCGACACTGTTGCCGTCGAAAACCTTCCCGAGACCGGTGACTACCACTGGCGTGACGGTGCTGAGCCTCACATCAACGACCCTGTTGGCATTGCTAACCTCCAGGATGCTGTACGCAGCAAGAACCAGAACTCATACGACGCGTACGCGCGCCAGGCCTTCGAGCAGATCAAGAACTGCACTCTTCGTGGTCTCCTTGATTTCAAGTTCGACAACGCCAAGCCCGTCCCGATTGAGGAGGTCGAGCCGTGGACTGAGATTGTGAAGCGGTTCTGCACGGGTGCCATGTCCTACGGTTCCATCTCGTGGGAGGCACACTCCACTCTTGCCTTGGCCATGAACCGACTGGGCGGCAAGTCCAACACCGGTGAAGGTGGTGAGGATCCCAAGCGCTCGGAGACTCTCCCCAACGGCGACTCTATGCGCTCCGCCATCAAGCAAGTCGCATCTGGCCGTTTCGGTGTCACTTCCTACTATCTTTCCGACGCCAACGAGCTCCAGATCAAGATGGCACAGGGTGCCAAGCCCGGAGAAGGTGGTGAACTTCCCGGTCACAAAGTCAGCGAGGGTATCGCCGCTACCCGTAAATCCACCCCCGGTGTCGGTCTTATTTCCCCACCTCCCCACCACGACATTTACTCGATCGAAGATCTGAAACAATTGATCTACGATCTCAAATGTTCCAACCCCAAGTCTCGCGTTAGTGTCAAACTTGTCTCTGAAGTCGGTGTCGGTATCATCGCTTCAGGTGTTGCAAAGGCCAAGGCGGACCACATCCTCATCTCTGGTCACGATGGTGGTACGGGTGCTTCCCGATGGACTGGTATCAAGTACGCCGGTCTTCCATGGGAATTGGGTCTTGCTGAGACCCACCAGACTTTGGTTTTGAACGACCTTCGTGGTCGTATCGTCCTCCAGACTGACGGTCAAATCAAGACCGGTCGTGACGTTGCCATTGCCTGTTTGCTTGGTGCCGAAGAGTGGGGTTTCGCGACCACTCCCCTCATTGCGATGGGGTGCGTAATGCTGCGGAAATGCCACTTGGTGAGTTAAGAGGGCATCCCGTGTGCGTTTGATAAACATTTTCTTACACTTGTTTTTTGCAGAATACCTGCGCCGTTGGTATCGCTACCCAGGATCCTTACCTCCGCAAGAAGTTCGAGGGCCAACCTGAACACGTCGTTAACTTCTTCTACTACGTTGCTGAAGAAGTGCGCAGCATTATGGCCAAGCTTGGTTTCCGCACCATTGAAGAGATGGTCGGTCGTACTGACTTCCTGATGGTGAACGAGACGCTCAAGAACGCCAAAACCCGCAACTTGGACCTTACACCTATCCTTACTCCCGCATTCACTCTCCGCCCTGGAGCCGCTACTCACAACGTGTCCAAGCAAGACCACCTCCTGTGGAAGCGCCTCGACAACAGGCTCATTGAGCAGTCCAAGGCAGCTTTGGAGCACGGCGATTTTTCATCATGCACTGCCCAAGTCGTCAACACTGACCGTGCCATTGGTGCTACGCTCAGTTACCATGTTTCCACCAAGTACGGTGAGAAGGGTCTTCCTGACAACACTATCCACGTTCGCCTGAACGGTTCTGCTGGTCAATCACTTGGTGCCTTCCTTGCACCCGGTATCTTCATTGAGCTTGAGGGTGACTCCAACGATTACGTAGGGAAGGGCCTCTCTGGTGGTCAAATCGCTGTCTACCCACCAAAGAATGCTCAATTCTCGCCAGAGAACAACATCATCGTCGGAAACACCTGCTTGTACGGTGCCACCTCCGGTAGAGCATTCTTCAGCGGTATTGCTGCGGAACGTTTCGCCGTCCGTAACTCCGGTGCTCTCGCGGTTGTTGAGGGATGCGGTGACCACGGTTGCGAGTACATGACTGGCGGTCGTGTTGTCGTCCTCGGCCCCACCGGCCGTAATTTCGCCGCCGGTATGTCCGGAGGTATTGCCTACATTCTCGACTTGGCGGGTGACTTCCGCAGCAAGTGCAACATGGAGATGGTCGACCTGGACCCTGTCGTCGAGGGGGCCGACGTGGCCTGGCTTAAGCGCACTATTGAGGACCACCATGCTGTGACTGGATCACCGCTGGCGCGTCGCATCATCAAGTCCTTCCACGAGGTCCTCCCCAAGTTCATCAAGGTCTTCCCACGTGATTACAAGGCAGTCCTTTTGGCGCAGGCCGCTCAAAAGGCGACTGCGGCTCCCGCACCGGTTGCCGAGGCCCCTACGAAGCGCAAGGAACCGGTGGTGCTGGATATTGAAGACGGTGCGGTTGATGCCGAAATGGCAAGGAAGAGGACTGAGGTCGTGGACAAGCTGAAGGGATTCATGAAGTACAAGAGGCAAACTGATGGATACCGTAACCCGAGGAAGCGGGTTAAGGACTGGAAGGAGATCAACGCGCGTTTGAACCCTGACGAGTTGAAGGTCCAGGCTGCTCGGTGCATGGTTAGTTTCCCCGTTGTTTAAAGTTAGTTGTCGATGGCCTTCGATGTTGACATACGTTCTGTTCTCCTAGGACTGTGGTGTTCCATTCTGTCAGTCCGACAGCGGTTGCCCCATCAGTAACATCATTCCCAAGTGGAACGACCTCGTCTTCAAGAACCAATGGAAGGACGCGCTTGACCGGTTGCTCATGACGAACAACTTCCCCGAATTTACTGGTCGTGTATGCCCCGCTCCTTGCGAGGGTGCTTGCACCCTTGGCATCAACGAGCTCCCAGTCTCCATCAAATCCATCGAATGTGCCATCATTGACCGTGCCTTCGCTGAAGGATGGATGGCCCCCAGGCCTCCCAAAGTGCGCAGTGGTCGTAAGATTGCCATCGTTGGTTCCGGTCCTGCAGGTCTCGCTGCCGCCGACCAGCTCAACAAGGCGGGTCACTCCGTCACCGTCTACGACCGCAACGACCGTATGGGTGGACTGTTGATGTACGGTATCCCTAACATGAAGCTCGACAAGGCTATCGTCCAACGCCGAGTTGACTTGATGGCCGCCGAGGGTGTCACTTTCGTTCCCAACGCTCACGTCGGCAAGGACGTTGACGTGAACAAGCTCAAGGCTGAGAACGACATTTTGCTGCTTGCAACTGGAGCCACATGGCCTCGCGACCTGCCTGTCCCCAACCGTAACCTTGACGGTATCCACTTCGCCATGGAGTTCTTGCAACGTAACACCAAGAGCTTGCTGGACTCTGAACTTACCGACGGCACATATTTGAGCGCAAAGGACAAGACTGTTGTGGTCATTGGTGGTGGTGATACCGGGACCGACTGTATCGCTACATCTCTGCGTCATGGTAAGTCCCAGAAAACTTCGCGTTATTTTATTGGGCCTAGTTGCTCAACTTGGACTCTCTGTTTAGGTGCGAAGAAGATCGTCAACTTTGAACTTCTTCCCTGCCCGCCTGGAACTCGTGCGAAGGACAACCCTTGGCCGCAATACCCTCGCGTATTCAAGGTGGACTACGGCCATGCCGAAGTTGAAGTCCAGACCGGAAAGGACCCCCGCGAGTACTGCATCCTTACAAAGGAGTTTGTGTCCGACGGACAAGGCCGTGTGAAGGGCATCAACACCGTCCGTGTTGAATGGACAAAGAACGAGCGCGGTCAGTGGTCCATGAAGGAGGTGCCAGGCAGTCAATCGTTCTTCGAAGCCGACCTCGTCCTTCTGGCGATGGGCTTCCTTGGCCCCGAGAAAGAAATCATTCAACAACTTGAAGTGAAGCAGGACCCCCGTTCGAACATGGAAACGCCTCGGGGATCATACGCCACTTCTGTTCCCGGCGTGTACGCAGCGGGTGACTGCCGGCGAGGACAATCTCTCATCGTTTGGGGTATTAACGAAGGACGACAGGCGGCGCGTGAGATTGATATTCAACTGATGGGTAACACGCGTCTGCCCGTCTCTGGTGGTGTGGAGGTGCGGTCTTTGGAGAGTCTGGAGGTGCACCCCATCTTGGCAAGGGCGACTGATGGGCAAAACAACAACAATCTGTAAACCGGTCACATTGACCTGTTTCGGGGAAAGGGGTGAGAAGGGAGGGGAGGGGCAAGTTGGGTTCTAGCCCGCAAATTGCGACGGGAAAAGCATCAACAAAAACATCATTATTTTTGCGATTTCGGACGTCGGACGCCTTATTGTATAATGTAGGCTGGTGTCTGAACATCTCGAAACCGAAGGAAGAGAGGGGATCGAGGGAGGAAATGCCACTATGCGTTGTGCAACCCATTACGCCACGCATAGTGGTGTCAGTTACGGGCGAGGGAATTCGAATGGGATATCGTTTCTCGTTTGAGGGGACGGTTTCGATATCTCGTTCGTCTTTGTCGTTCAAGAGGAGGGATATCAGCCGAGGGATATAACAGCTTGGTGGATTAGGTCATTCTTCCTTCGTGAATATAATGCATGGTTGTATTGTACAAAAATAGTTTCTTAATGCTCCCTGATGTCTTTTTGTACGTGTTGGTTTTGCATCTGCGGTTGTGTCGCGCTAGTCGCGTTTCCCATCTTGTTCACGTGTTGCAACTACTTGATCGTCATAAGTGACAACCGCTTTTTGGTTTGTTTGGCGACATGCATGAAGCGGGAGGGTGCTGGATACCTGGTGGGCAGCGTCAAAGGAAATCGGGCATCCGCGTCTCACTCACGTCAAAGGAATCCCGTGAACAGGTGAACACGTACGACTGTAGACCCGGCGCAGTTCAGCGGTTATGTTAGGCCCACAGCATCGCGGCGCTTTGCCAGGCTGTACGTACAAGAGAAGCCGGGGCAAAGCAACGATCTGAAGAACTTCTGTTGACAGGGACGACGGGGATTGCTGTTACCTCAGCACCTCTCCAAGGATCTCCAGATGTTGATGTCCCTGATATTTCTACATATGGTGCAATTGCTATGGAATGCGCTTACAACGAGAGATTCTGCCTGAGACCCAGAAAGAACGAAGGAGGGCAATTTGAACTGCGCGCGCAGTTTCGGTTTTCAGATTTCCGTCACCATTGTTGAAACATGTATGCTCATTGATTTGTTTATTCGGTTGAAAACAAAGTATTATGCATATACTATAATTTTTGATAATGTTATACTTGGAGTGGACCAGCACCGCTTGTATAACCCAATTCCGCCTCATCCTCCCGGTTCGCTTGCTCACTCGACGAGGCTACCGACGCCGCCGAGTTGTTCACATCCACGGAGGATTGGTGGATCAAACTGCTTGTAGATACTGGGTGTTCTGATGAGGAGTTGTAAACAGGCAAGTCGTAAGCAGGGGGACAAGGGTCGTTGTATGGAGGTGGGATGGACATTGCGTTGGCTGATGCGGTGGATCTAGTGGGTGGAGGTTCAAGAGCAATGTGAGCAATGAGCAGTCAAAAGAGCTGAAAGGATGCTGTTACACCTCACCTCTTTTTGCTGTAATGCCTCCACACCAAAAACGCAAATGTGAAGAAACACAATATCGTAGTCCCCACGATCGTCGCAATCAGACCGGTGTTTGACGTCGGGATAGGGTTTGAGCACACTTGGTTCTTGCAAAAACCTGATGCGCATTGCAGATCCATAGAGCATTTAACGCCATTCGGTTGTACGTCGGTGCACACGGAGAGGGTGGTGTTGCAGAATGTGGAGCCGCTGAGGAGACCTCTGCAGTCGGAATTACGGTAGCAGTGAAATCCCGCTGGGCGCGTGTCAGAGCATACGGATTGGGATGAGGGTGTTGTGGATGGGGAAGGGGAAGCGGAAGGTGATGGTGAGGGTGATGATGATGATGACAATGATGAGGGTAATGGTGCAGGCGATGTTAATGGTGTTGGAGCGGATGGATGGGGCGGCGAAGATGGGTCGATGCAGAACGGATATTGCTCGTTACATTCGTCGTCCTTTGTGCATGATAGCGACGTGTTGAACAAAGGTGCTGCTTTCGTTATTATAGACGTGGACAGTATCCCGGATCGTATGTCCGGAAGAGCATGGGATGTTCCCGTCGACGAGAGGGACGGGCTTCGACTCCACAAGTGCATGATGATGTTTTCAGATTGATGAGGTGCTGGCACAGGAGACTTGGAATAAGTCAAGTGTCGACAATTGGATAGAATGCCGATCTTTCAACCGACAACGCGCTCCTTTTATTTGATGGCCATCCAGGATGGGGAAGCAAATATCATTGATGGTCATCATTGCACTGGAAAAAAATTGATGGCTCATCCCGAATGCTATAGTAAGATTAAGTTGAAGCACGACCATCTTTCGGAGCGAATGCTTCGACGCGTCTGGGTCCGCAACCGTGGTTTGAAATTGAAGCGAGACGCGACAACCCCAACGTGGCGGAGTCATCCACCCGATTCATTTGATGGTGATGACCTGAGCTTGCTGCGCCTCATCTATTTGCGGGTAAGTCACAGCGTCGTCGCGTTTCTTCTGCTTTGTTCTTTCAACGACCGATCCCCAACGCTTCAGGTCCGAACCCGCCAAAAAACCACGAGGAAAGCGGACACAACACGAAAAATGGTGGAGGAGTTTCGCAAAAAACCAACCGTCACAGCTCATATTCACAACCCTAACACTCCCCCACCAGCACCTCCTTCTTCGCTTTCAATACCCCCCTCTGATCCTTCCGCACTTCTTTGGTGGCAAATCCAACCTCTGCTACCCACCTGCCTCTTCCCTCATGTCCCACTTCCAAGTCAAATTTCCCATCAAATTCCTCTCTCCTCTTTCCGTTATGCTTCCACACAACTGTATATTCTTCCCCATCCATGCGTTCCTCCTCGGGCCGGAACTGCGCCAACGGGAGCACTTTAAGAGATAAGGCCGTCACTGCCGTATTATCGTTGTGAGAGATAGTGCATGTGGCCGTAAGAGAGTCGATGAGGGAAATCCGAGAAAGCAAGGACGTCCAGAGGCCTTCTTGGCAGACTGCCACCGTATGGAGGGAATGCAGCGAAGTGTCAGTTGCCCAGATCTTAGCTCGGGAACGGTTCACATAACATACCGTCGCAGAAAGACACACTCGACATGTTGCGCATGAGACACCCTTCGTTAGTAGGACGATACGACTTTGTGTGGTAAAGGGACCACACGGGGTATGCAGAAATGACATTGTTGTCAAATCGAAAGTCCTTCTCGCCACCGTACTCGTGCAATGTCACCGAACACAATTGTCGAATAGGAGCAGTTTCGTTCGCCGGAATGCCTAGGCGAAATTCGAGCTCGTGAATTCCTTTTGTGAGGCCGCCCGAATCAACGAACCACTGATGCAAAAGTCAAAGGGTCCAGTATGAGATCAAAGTGCTCCTAACAATTGCGCCCATGCATGGATGGACGTACTCTATGAAAGCCTCTGTCAACGTTGCCGTTGCTGTGCCATTTCAACCGACCACCATCTAAGTACACCTCCATAGCGCCATCAATCTGGCCATTCAAGCCGCGTTAGTTGGTTATGAGAGGTATACCCCACTAGTTGAGCTCACCTCCACACCAGATGCACTGATTTGCATGAACCATCGTTCATATTGGCCATCGCTACTGAACTTGATTCGATATGAGCCCTTGGCTAGGTCGTACCAGGCATAACTATGAGTGCAAACCCATCATCTGGTTACTCCACTTTTATGCCATGATACCCAATGGAGGTGCGGACTTACTCTTGCACCCGTATGACACTCTTCTCCTCTCGTACTTTTTGGTCCGTCAGCCAGTGCTTCCATTTCAGATTCCATAAATTCCGGGCTGAATTACAACCGGAGTACACTTGACCCCCGTCGTACCTAGAGGCAACCAAAGCTTTTGAGATTCATTGGTTACACCAAGTGATAATGTATGAAAGGCCCTTACTCTTCACCGACTTCGATGAAATTGTGACCCATTTCGTGTCGCAGAACGATGGTTCCGCTCGTTTCGGATCTGCGAAGTCAAATGCGGATAAGGTTCAGCCTTCCTCCCAATCGCAATGCTTGAAATCTGTACCTAGTGGAAATGACAAACTCCCCGCCCAAACCGCCGTAAAACTCATCATTGGCAATAAGGGAAGGGAAGTCGCAGGCATAAGGTCCAGTTTTGCGGCACGCTCGGCGGGCGTCACTTGCTTTGGAGCTGAGCAAAGTTTTGGAGGGCTCAGATATCACCGCAATGTATATCGAACTAATTCCACACGAATGAAATGCTTACCAGTATATACCCCGCAACTCCGTCCCATCGCGATACAGTCCAAATGCCGTTTCTTTGGGCCGTCCACCCACCTGCCATCACGAAACTCCATATTCAGGCACACATCTATGAGTGCAATCGTGTTCACACCGCCGATACCCACACCAATCCCGCTCTCCTTGCTAGGTCTAAATAATCCCCAGATGTTGAATAGAGGTCGCGTGGACGCGAACGTTTGACCGACCCACATGTCGTGCGTCAGACGGCGAATGTCATCAAAAAATCGGTCGCGCTCCTGCAGGGTATATCCGTCCCCCTAGTGGTTACCCGCCCAAAATGATGTCGGCATGTACCCAAGACCGGTTCCAGTAAATTAATGCGATGATACCATAAATACCACATCCACTCTGTTTTCTGGTGGGCCGTTATCCACGATTTTGACCTGATCATAACGGATTCAAGTTGGCTACCTCATGCTGAGTGTTGCGCAGGTGACAGACAAACAGCTCACCACTTCGTCGTCAGCACCTATTTCTCCTTCGTCTCCCGCTTCCTCGGTGACCCCACCAGGACACTCTCGCATCGCGGTATTCCACACAGTATCCTCTCGCATCCCCACAACGTCCACAATATCTCCCCACTCAACCCGTCCTGCCAGACCTGCCTCCTCTCTGACCGCAGGGCTAATCCGCACCGACACGTCCTTCTCGGATCGGACTGAAGCGTGCCGCTGGGTGGGCCCCGAGAAAGTGACGGTGCAGGATTGGTCGGGTGAGCGGAGGAGTTTTAGCGCTATGTACGACTTGTCGAGGAGGTGCGCGTCGGTGTCGGAGAGCAGGGGCAGTTGGTGGGCATAGGTGCTGGAATGGGTAACATGCCGTTGGATGTTGCCGATGGCAACACAATGGTCGTCGCTGCTTCAACTCACCTATGCGCCAGCAAAATGAGCCAAAAGAGAGAGCAAACTAACTTCATATCTTCAGGAAGTTGAGTGGGGAAGATGAATGGAGAATGTGGCGTCGTGGGGAAAGCAGTTGCGGATACCTTCAAAAAGAAGCTGACAAAGGACAACTCAGGCCTACTGTGCTGTAGAAGACACACATACCTACCCAACCTGTAAGGCATACTTATTTGATCGATTTTGTACTGGTGCTGTCATGCGTGAACTTGTCCTGGGTCATTGCTTCTGTCTTCATGTATTTGTGCTTCATTAATGCATATACTGGCCTCGTATGGATTCCTTGAATTCAATTAAAAAGCCAGGCTATCTCAGTACAAATGGAGATACTTGCAATATATTACGACGTGAAAAGAATGCCAGCACCATGCTCTCCTTCCTCATCTCTTCTTTCCTTCCTTCTTTTTGATAGTCTCATCCCCGACAAAGACACCCTTCTGATTATATGGCTCCGGCTTCCTCCATCTTCTAATATCCGCCGCAAAGCCCGTAACCTTGGCCTTATCATTTCCCTGCAGAATCACCCGCGTAGGGACCGGAATCGTTACCTCCACCCCTTCCGGTATATCCAACAAAATCGGATGCGAGTATCCCAACTTAAGACTCAACTTTCCCTCCTCAAACAACGCACGGTACCCCACACCCTCAAACCGGATCGGAAGCGTGTATCCTTCCGTTACCCCTTCCACCATGTTCTCCAGTAGTGCCCGGGTGGTTCCCCACATGGCCCGCTGTTTTCTATCTTCGGGAGAGTCGACGGTGACGCTGAGGGTTCTTTTGAGGGAAGCGGCGTCTATAGGGTCGACAGCGACTTGCACAAATGGGTGCATTGGCATGTTTAACTTGCCCCGGGGTCCAGAAACGACGACTTGGTCTTCACATTTAGGAAAGGAAGGGGTGGGTTCGTAGGGCTCAACGGTAATGGTGACTTCGTGAGGGTACTTCAGAACTTTTTTCCCAATCTGGGAGCTCGCGGGGCAAGTTAAGGAAAATGAGCGGGTGCATGGTTGGGATCGCAGGTGAGAGTGTAATGCCGGTGAGGAATTCGGGAGACGGGATATTGCTTTCGCCGTTAAGGCTATGGAGTTTGCAACGGAAGATCTCAACATTGTGGGTGTGGGTGCAGGACCAAAGGAGCAAATTGGAAGGTCGTGTCCCTCACCATAGCAACTGTGGTTGTCCGAAGGTTCCGACATCCCCTCAAACATTCCCCCACAGTTCTGCTGATAGAAAAATATATTGAACATGGACGTGTTTCCCCCTAGAACTCTTTCACCGCCTCCAGAAGATATGGAAATGGTTGACGTAAAAACCGAACCGCTTTCGCAGGAAGAACCCCAACCGGAAATGGTTGAGGTAACAACTGAACCGCTTCTGCCGGAAAACCCCCAACCGGGACAAAGGGAGGAGAACGGCGAAATTATGAAAAATGGTTTCTGGGCGATCCTCCAACTGCCCAGCGACAGGTCAAAACTCGTTTCGCTGCAAGAGGATAGGTAAGGTAATCGATAATTTCGGAAGAAATATTGTAGGTTTTTTAATGAACTTTCTGCACCAGGAGCATCAGTATGGGGAAGTTCGGCAACTTCAAAGTCAGCGACGTCCTCGGATACCCATTCGATATTCCCTTCGAAGTTTACGACAAAGGGAGGGCGCGGCGCGCTACCACGATGAGTTTCCTTGAGAGCTTTGGTGAGCTCTTGGAAATATGTTCGTCTGTGCCTCTCAGAGCCTCACCTATTTCCCTGCGCAAAGACATTGAGACCGAGGAGGGTGTGAACAACAAAAACTTGGTAGATGACCAAACGTCACAGAAGCTGACACATGGCGATATCGAGGCTATGAAGCAGGAGAGGTTGGAAGGGGGGATCAGTGGTGAGGTATGGGATATGGGCGAGCGCCACTATCCGAGAGTACAGGTCTAAAATCGGTTGTCCTACTTGGCAGGCGGTCGTCAGAAACATTGTGCAAAACAGCGCCAGTTTTCAAGCAAAGACGGAGTACTCCAAAGCCAAGTACATCAAGAAGAAAGAGAAGAAGTGAGTACAATTGGCGTATGTATATGGTCATCGCATCAAAAGGTCACAAAGTTGATCAGCATTTTTTGTGTAGATTTGGCAAAGTTTTCACTCTGAAAAGGCCATCGGCTAGGGCGTTGTGCATGCATTTTTACGCGACCGACCAGTCAAAAATCGGGTACCGTCTGAAGATGAATGGGTCTTTTATTAAGCCGCTAATGACTTAGTACGCACAATGTCGCGCTAGTGACTTGCGAGTGGATACACTGTCACAAATGATGGCGTTAGGAGATGTGCGAGCTGGTGGGAAAGTGCTGGTGGCGGACGAGCTTGGGGGACTGGTCCTCTCATCTATCCTAGACCGCATGCAAGGTACGCAAGTCCGACCCTTGATTACCCTACTTTTTCGCGCGCTGATCGATCCTTTTAAGGAATGGGCAAGATCATGTTACTACATGAGCATGAGGCATACAAATACCAGGACGTGCTTAAATATCTGAATATGCCTGACGCCGTTGCAGCTATGGTGAATTTGCCCTGGCATAGAATAAAGCCCCAGGATGATGAAAGTAGGAATCCTGTGGAATAGTGGGCAACAGATCACGTGTGCGAGGACGATTCTGAAAGTACCTTATATAGCGATGACTATCGATCCGCAAGCGACAAATCCAGAATCGGCGGAAACACGTAAAGGTCGTATGCGAAATAAAATTATGCGGATTCAAGCGGCACGGAAGCTGCTTATTGATGGCGGTTGGGATGGGTAAGTCGGCTGGTTGGCACCTATGGGGGATTGGATATGCTAACGGAGTTTCCTAGATTATTCGTGGCCACCAATTTCAACGTTTTACAAGTTATCAATCAACTTTATCCGTACGTTGGCGGAGGCCGACCGGTTGTTTTTTACTCCCAGTCAAAAGAGGTAAGGAAGTGCTGTTGTTCATGCGGTTATTCGCAGGGCAGTGATATTCATGGTGGTTTTCTTTGTGGACAGCCTCTTCAGGAAGCGTTCATTCACATGCGGACATCACGACAGTTTGTCAACACTCAACTAACCGAAAGTTGGCTTCGTGAATATCAGGTGGGTGTTTGAGGATTCGTCGACTTCCTAACATCATTTCTGAACGTGGCTTCGCAATTTTATTACAATTGGAAAGGTTCCCGTGGATTCCGTGGGCGGAACGCATCCGCAGATGAGAATGTCCGGAAATGGGGGTTACCTTTTGTCGGCGATCAAGATTATCGATTGCCCCGCTATGGCAGTAACGGCGGGAAAAGGGGCTCGAAACCAACTCAAAGCAGCAAGCCAAAGCGGCGGGACAACAACGGGTGGTGTGAAGGTGACGCCAACAAATCCCGCGTAAAGCCCGACGTTGGTGGAAAGGGTCGATGAAATTTGAGTGTCCGCAATGTGAACGGTGCTGGGTCGAAGACTCGTAAAAGTGGACAATGTCAATTTTGGATAGGAAGTTTGCGATGGGAGCAACAGGACAGTGATCGGTTGCGTTTTATAACTTTCGTTGGCTTCTTGTCTGGTTGTCGTTCGAAAATTGTGGTGTTGGATCGATGAGCAGCGAACCAGTGCACGGATACCCAAAGTACCCAGATTTGCATTTGGGATACCCATTGCTTGCACAGCGCAGCACCTGGAGCCGCAGTGCAGCGGTCTCTCAGACAAGTACCTACTACCTACAGACCTACAACCTACCTACTTCAAATTTCCATACCTATTTGGACAGCGCAGGGCGCCGAAGCCCCGTTTGTTTCCATACTTAGATGAGCGCAGGAGATTTGGCTGCGCTGCTGGCCTTGCCACCGCGCCCACAGTTTCAACAAGCTCGAGCATTGGCTCGCGAGGTCTTCAATACTCTCGAACAGCAAAACAAACTCAACGATGATTCAACCGCGGCGGTCTGCTCCGACATGCTGGGGGCTGCCATCTTGGCAGGCGGAATTGGGGCCTTAGGGGAGGTCAGTTACTTACCCCCTATGTCCACCTTTTTCGCCTCCGTATTCTTATCGCATCGCACTTACCTGGACTACCTCAGTTGCGAGTAGACGTGCTGGCCGATCTGGTCCTGCAACGATTGCGGAACACCTCGTCCACTCGCCTTTCCACCCGTGTCATTTATGCTTTCCTTCTCGCGGGCAGCCAACCGTCCGATGCGATAGTCAGCATCACGGACGCTATGGACTCTCTCCCTTCAGATAGTGACCCTCGCATGACCTCCCGGCTGCTCACAATGCGGGGGTGGATTCGGGGGATGCAAAAAGACGATTCCGCTGACGCCAAACGCGCAGCGCTGGAGGATTTCAAAAGAGCGGCTGAATTGGATGTCACAAATTTTGTCGCTCTCAGGCTGGGTGCTAGGACCGCAATGTCCATCAAAGATCACGATACTGCCATGTCGAATCTGACCGAGTTTGTGGAGAGGGCCGAGGAGGAAAAAATGGGTGGGAATGTTCCTGGACACGCCGCGGCGTACTTTGAGCTTGTTGAGGCGGTCTTCAGGAAAGGCCCTAAGGCGGCCGGGGGGATTCGTGGGCTACTCGACAAGATGGAAAGATTGCTTGAGCGAGGAATCAACGTTGCAGCTGAAAATGCGGCCAGCGGCGGGGAACAGGGTTTGGAAACCGCTGCTTCGGAGGAGGCCGAAGTCAGTGCACTTCGGGATCGTGCCGAACGTATGGTATCAACAGTCAGGGGATTAGCAGCAGGGAAATGATGGGTGCACGAAAACTCTTGCGCAATCAGATGGAGCATAATGTAAATACGACTTAAACACTGTATACGAATATATTCACAAGAAAGCCAAAAATATTTAGTTTCAAAGTCATCTTGATGCCAACACATTTTGCACCCAATCCCGATCTTGCATACTGATGTGGGACAGTCCCTGAAAGTCGGAGATGTGCTGGTACCGCCGAGGCAGATGGGGAAGATAGCAACGGATGTGCCAAAATCGTTCATATTCATAGTCTTCCGATTCATCCGTGACGCCGAATCGCAACTCCCTGTTATTGATGAGGCGATTGCAACCCCGGCACATTGACCTTCCCGATCTGATGGAGGTGTGCTTCTTGTCAGGGTTTTCGGCCACATTAACCAACATCTTTGAAATGCCAACATCATGCATACCTGGCATACTCAATGCAAACTGATACATCCTCGTCATTGTCTTCATCCTCGTCGTCTTCGTCTTCATCATCATCTTCGTCTTCATCGTCGTCACTATCATCATCGTCGTCGTCATCATCTGAAATCAAAATCACCTCTTGAGGGTCTGCCGCTGGCCCAACAGGGTGGTGCATGGCTTTTTACGAATTTAGGGAGGACCAAGTAAATGATGCCGAGTCATTCTTACTATCCGGCTGACGTCTCGTGATGTTTTATCTCACGAATGTCTGGCATGGAACGTACCTTGACCAGGCTGATTTTGAGGTCCTACCCGATCGAAAAAACAAAATGAATCTTACTTGCCACAAGTTCACGTACCTCTCATACAAACAACTTACCAGGAAGACCGACAGCGCCTGCCGCGCGTTGCATCATTTGCTGCAAAATCGATAGTCCCGGCGCAGGAGCCAAGGGAGGAAGCACGGGACCCCCGTACCTCCGCGCCAGTTTCGCCACCTCCTTCTGTTGCTTTCTAGCCTCTTCTTCACGTCTTCTCTGTTCTTGCATTTCGCGCCATTCTGCAAGGCGTGATTCACGCTCCGCCAAATCTTCAGGCGATAGAATGTCCGCAGCGGTGACGTCAAGAAGATTTTGAAGAACGTGGGACGGAATCGGACTACCCACTATTGCACCGCGACAATTCGGGCAGGTTTTCTACACAGGATATCAGTTAATGCACAGACTCCAACGACAGCTGGCTAAAAGCCACTCACTTTGTGACTTTTCGTTGTCCAGTTGAGCTGCATTCATAGGGCGAAATGGTGAATTTAGTACTGCGGCCGGCCAGCATTGTTACTCCTCCGCGAGCACTTACAATACACTGTGTTGCACGAAACGAATAAGCACACAAAAGAGATCTAAGGTCGTCAAAAAGTGTCACAGGAGCTTACCGGACCGCAGAATGTGTGGCCACAGGGGTTGACTGCATGTGGAGCAACAAGCATTTCAAAGCACTGCGCGAGCAACAAGAAACCAGGTCAACAAACATGCAACAAGTGAAGTCCGCTTCAGAATATTACGCGAAACGCTTACAATGGCGCAGATCAGGTGCTCTCCGACCTTTTCAGCCCAATCGGACCGACCAGCAGTTGTTGGCGCCTTACCCTTCTCCACTGAAGGCGTCTCTTCAACTTCGCTTTGCTGTACAGTATCTTTATCCGGCTCGAGTGGCGTCATCGACGCAGCGGCGGAGGCAGGTTCTGAACTAGCACCATTTTCTTCCATTGACATCGTGATAGCTGGCGCAGCAGGGGCACTAGACATCCCTTCGATAGCATTTAGGGGCTGCTGTTGGACGGCATCGGCAGCAACTAAACCAGTGGGAACTTCTCGGGATTCGTCTACAGTGACGCCAGTGCCGGGCGTATGTTCCCCGCCTACGCCTGTTGCACCGTTATCAGATGGACCATACGTCTTTCCCATAGCCTCCCCAGAACCCTCAGAAAGTTGCCTTGACACCGGCGGTGCATTCTCCCTGGCCTCAGGTCCCGTTGTCGCCGACGGTGGCATATCATCTCCATTGGCACCGTCCGCTGGTGATACCGAAAGACGCTCTTGGTCCCCAGTGCCCACCGCCAAGTTCTCGTCAATGTTGGCAACGCCTGACCCACCACCGAAGAATATATCTTCAAGTTGCCGATCCTGTCGAACCTGCCGAGCCCGTTGGTGCAGGTCCTGGCGGTAATCAGAAAGGCGGCTGGCATTAGCAGGGGGAGATCTTGGCGCCGAGCCGCCCACTCCATCTCCCGCACCCTCAGATCTTTTTCGTTTTATTCCAGCGACGGGGGAGGTTTGATACGATGAATGCATTAATTCCGAAGAAGTACTGATGGCGAGATTTGGGAGGAACTCTGCTTGTGGCGGGCCACCACGAAAGTCATCGAGTGACAGGCTCTCCGACCGCAGAACCTGAGGCGACTCCGGCTCTTCCATCATTGAGTCTTCTTCTGGGTTATCCGCAGACGGCGGAGAGTCTCGCCCAGGGACAGCGGTGTTGCTAGCGTTATTTTGTGATTGTTGAAGTGTTGTACTGGTTGCATTCGAGGTACCAGCGACAAGATCGACTGAGGGGTGTGTATCTGGGCGAGCTACGGATGCAGCAACGGGAGCAGCTTCAACCACGTAACGAAATTCACTCGAGGGCGCCGGCACCTCCTCTCCCGCCTTTACCAGGTTTGCCCCACCAAACACAACAACGTCTCCTGGCTTTATGGTAACGGGAACCTGAGAGGGTATTTTCTTGCCGTTTACTATGACGCCGTTGGTTGACTTGTTATCGGTTATGAGAAAGGACGTTCTTGAGGGGTCGTTTGGACAAGGCGTGATTGTGGCATGTTGTCGTGAGATACCGAGGGACCTGAGCTTCACCACACCGTTTCCCACACGGCCGATGACGACAGGAGTTTCAGTCAGTGGTATGATATCCGGAGGAGCCAACTTGGGCTCGAACGTGGCAGTTGTGCGTAAACGAAGCATTAACGCGGGGCGACGTGGTGACGGAAAAGTCTAGGGGGAGGTTCGACGCAACGCAACGCGGAATGGGTAGCACAGTCAGCAAGCAAATTGGAAGATCGAATCAGCAGCGTGTGGCGCAAAAGGTCGATTAGATCAGCAACCTTCCCTCAGAACACCCGAAAGAACACGCTTCCTTCTCATCCGGATTGCCTCTTCTTGCAGAGCCAGGACTAAAAGTCCCTTCTTTGATTTTACGCATTTTTCATCCAAAACTCTCGCGTCCATGTTCGGAGGGCTAACGCAAGCAAGGTATTCCAAGAGGACATGTTTACGCTAGGGATCCGCGACTTGCAATATATCTGATCTCTCCCATGACCACTTTGTATGCATTCAACTCCTCCTTTTACTCAGACCAGGAATTGGAATAGGCGAGTCTACAGAGAACTTTCCAAGATCGCTAGATGATGACGATGATGATGACTTGTATTCTTTTGAAAAGAAGGTCCGACTTTAGAACCGTGCTGCTGCTGCGCACACGTCTTTGCATGCTCGCCATGCGTCACTCCCCCCTGTAACTTAACCGGCTCGTCCCTTTGAGCAGTCAATCGGAAATTACGATGGTTTTCGCACGGCGGCAGGGCGGGCATTACCAACCCAAGCAGGATATCCGGGTGGTATGCGAACAGGGAGAATGCCTACTGCAACCGGAACTTCGTATGGGGACAGTGCTACGGGGGCACGACCCATGACCTCTGTACGTGCTGCTGGATATTCAAGTAGAGGAAGAGCGGGAATGACGGCGGGTGCGGCGTTTGATCCCTTCAACCAAGCAGGTGAGGTAGGGAGGAGATGTAGCCGGTCGATTCCGCTGTCAATTCACGAAACCGTTACTCGTTCTGACCAAGCACATCATATCATTGATACTAGGCCGTGGCACATCAGGCACGACAGCTGACAAGCTTGAAACCAACCCGGATGAGCAAATCAAACAGATGGAGAAAAAGGTGAACCAACTCATCACCGAATCTACCATCTATGCCTCGCAAGGCAACACACAGTTGGCTCTCGAAAAGGCGAAGGAAGCCGGCAAAAAAGAGCGTGCGCTCTCGAAACAACGTGAACAGCTACAACTAGCGGATCAGACCAATCTGGATTTGACATACTGCGTGTTGTTGAACCTTGCGGATCAATATCATGCAAATCACATGTATCAGGAGGCTCTGAACTCGTATGCCGTTATCGTGAAAAATAAGCTCTTCAATCAGAGTGGAAGGCTCAGGGTGAACATGGGAAACATATACTTTGAGCAAAGCAAGTTCACCCAGGCGGTGAAAATGTACCGAATGGCCCTCGATCAAATTCCCAGCAGTAACAAGGACATCAGGTGAGTCTCAGCAAAGTTACTAAGGGTGACGGAAAAACCCTCGATTCGGGAGCCTGCTTAGCTTTGACGTTTAATAGATTAAAAATCATGCGGAACATTGGCATAGCGTTTGTACGCATGGGCCAATTCCAGGATGCCATAACATCTTTTGAAGCTATCATGGAGGGTAATCCAGATTACCACACTGGTGAGTACGCTGTTTTGGTTTTTAGCCACTTCGTGAGCCAATCCATTTCCTGTTACTTGACCAGATACAGTATACTAACAGCAATGGTCATTCAACTCTATCTGCCTTCAGGTTTCAATCTTATTCTGTGCTATTTTGCTTTGGGAGACCGGGAACGTATGAAAAGAGGATTTCAAAAGTTAGTCTCGCTGCGGCCCATAGCTATTGAGCAGAATGAGGACATGGGTGGGCCGGCTACCGTATCGAGCGATGAACCAATCGAGGATCATGAAGTTTTCAATGAGGACAGTCTTCGAGCCATCGCACGGGAAAGGTAACTCTTTCCAGAGAATGTTACGAATTTCTGAGGGGGATTGCTGAAATCTCAACCGAATCACATCCTAAAAGACGGAAATCTGCAGAGCGTTACATCATTCTTGCCGCCAAACTCGTCGCCCCAAACATTGAAAACTCGTTTTCCGCCGGCTACGACTGGATTGTGGAAACCATCAAATCATCCCCGCACGCCGACATAGGTGATGAACTGGAAATCGCCAAAGCAATCCAATTTCTCAAAACAAAGGATTTCCAAAAGGTATGGTTAGGGTTTCTTGATCGGCAGTCTGACGAGGATACCTTCGAAATTTGATATTCATGCGCAATCTGCATGTCCTGACTTTCAGGCCATTGAAACTCTCAAAGGATTTGAGAAAAAAGACCAAAGGATGGTTGGAACGGCTGCCACCAACCTATCGTTCATGTACTTTTTGGAAGGAGAGTTTAAGCAGGCCGAGAAGTATGCGGACATTGCCATTGCTTCCGATCGGTATAATGCAAAAGCGCAGACAAATCGTGGGAATTGCCATTTTGTTCGAGGTGGGGAAGCCAGAATGTCTCTTGATAATGGATCACATATGCACTGACCGCTCATCCGTCGGTAGGTGCTTTCGACAAAGCGAAAGAACATTACCAGGCAGCTATTGGCGTTGACGCTGTATGCACTGAGGCGATGTACAATCTTGGTAATTTCTTGCGGGGAAACTTGGGACGTTAGCTTCTGATTACTACCGTGGCTCTTCGCTGAACGATTTATTGCGCGCTCCTCCACAGGCATTGTTGCCAAGAAGCAGGGAATCTTCCACGAAAGTCTGCAGTGGTTTGAAAAACTGCATGCAATCATGCGGAATAGCGCTGAAGTTATCTATCAAATTGCCGATATGTGCGTGAAACGAGGCATTCTACGAAACTTGAGGAATGAGCACAAACTCAAATGTTGATTTACCTCTCTTGTTCAGATATGACAAAGAAGGCAATCTAACGCAGGCGATGGAATGGTTCAACATTCTCATATCCGTGGTTCCCACCGACCCTGGAGTTCTTGCTAAGCTGGGTGACATGTGTGCTCGAGAAGGAGACAAGTCGCAAGCGTTCCAGTATTACTCTGAGGTACGCTTTTGCCCCCGCCTTTTCCTTCACTTCAGGAAACGGCGCATTGTGTTGCTCATGGCAATCATACCTCTCCGCGCACCCACAGTCCTACCGCTACTTTCCTTCAAACATGGACGTCATCGGCTGGCTCGGCTCCTATTACGTCGACTGCGAAGTCTATGAGCAGGCCGTGCAGTTCTTTGAACGTGCCGCCGCGATCCAACCCAATGAGGTCAAATGGCGGCTCATGGTTGCGAGCTGTCATCGACGCAGTGGGAACTATCAGATGGCCTTCGAGACTTACAAGAGGATTCATGAGAAATTCCCGGATAATGTTGATAGTAAGTTTCTTTGTGAATTTTCATTGACGTTGAATTGGTGGCGAAACATTTCTTTGCAACGGAAGTGAAATGTACGGGATTCTGACAACCCATCACACATCTCGGGTTTCTTCACGTAGGTCTCCGCTTCCTAGTCCGAATCTGCACAGATCTTGGGATGAAAGAAGTCCAAGAGTACATTGCAAAACTGGCGAAGGCAGAGAAGGCAAAAGACGGGAGGGTTGGGGTGGAAGGGACGGATGCTGGTGGGATGGGCGGTGCAGCCCCCGCAGATGCGTCAGTGCAGAGTCAGGGGAGAGAAAGCCTTGCCGGAGTTGAGAAGATTAGTAAGTGTGAATGTCCTTTTTGAAGCGTTTGACAAAGTATTGCTCAAGTGGGGATGGCTGACCCATCATCATTTGAAGATCCGTACATTGAAAGAAGAAAGGGTGGTGCCTCGCAGGTATGGTTTCCCTTCACTGACGTTCCACCAACGACCGCAGAAATGTTCACCCTATCGCATAATTTAGGCCAAAGCGCCAGTGGAGGATGATGACTGGCAAGAAGACGTGGACAATCTATTGCCTGAATAAAATTTACATAATGTTAAGGGTCCAAAGCAGGGTTTCCCGTGTCCGGATGTTTCTTTGTGCCTTTTGGTTCTCAACGTTCATGATTCTGTGAACCGCATATCACTTGTCCGAGCACCTTCGATACTCAGCAGGGCACGCTGCAATTCCACCGTCGCGCGGGTTAGATACAAGCTCAATCCAAAAACGACATTGTGTACCCGGGATTAGCGGGCTCAATTGGAGGTGAAGATTTTGTAGTTAGCGCGTTGTGGCTGGCTGGAGGTGAAGATGGCGCAGCGAACCCCACTCCCGTGTCCATCTTCATTCAAAAGAAGTTCCAATAATGGTTTCTGAGGGCGTGAATGCCTTCTTGTGCGATTTCGTCGATTCGGTGCCCACACAAGTGCCTTGCGGGCAAGGCTGGGAAGCCACGGTGAGTCCTGGCTTTCTTGACCTTTCTTCCTCGCACGTGTCGGTGGGGTGCACCTTTCATTAAATTCGAATTCTGGATCCTTGCTTTTTTAATATAGTGCGTAAGACAGGCCCCACCCGAATCACACGTACATCCTACGCCCACCCCGGGCCAACAACACACACAGCCTCGCCCGCCCGAATATAAAAGGGGGTGCCCTCCCTCGTTCTCGCCCCTCATTCTTCACCGTCTTCCCCCAACACATTCACATTCGAACACTCCCACTAGAGTCGCATTCAATAGGGTAATAACGACTCCACTTTCCTGTTACTCCACTATTCTGGGGATGGAGGAAGGCAGAAGCTCGTTATTACTGCTTTTAGTCCGGCTGGTGGTCTTGTGTTGCTGTTTGTGTTGTGGGATAGGCGTCGTCGTTCCATCCTTTTCCTTCCTCTCCCCCTTCTTACACCATACGTCCAGAGAAGCAAACTGTTGCCAACAGACTCCTGCATTCGCTCTCCTGCAGGGTTTTTACAGACAATGTAAACTCACTGTTAGCCCGGCTGCAAGTGCTTTCTGTCGTTTGTTTTTTCTGACGCGTTTGGTTGTAAACAAGGGGGTCTGTTGGCTGTTGGCTGTTGGCTATTGGCATTTCGTCTTGCAGGTTTGACAGACGTTAAAGACAACCAACCCGTCTTGAAGGAGTTCACAGACGTTAAAGATAACCCGTCTGAAGGATACAGACGTTAGAAGATAACCCGTCTCGGTACAGACGTTAAAGATAACCCGTCTTGAAGGTTTACAGACGTTAGAAGATAACCCAAGGGTCTTGAAGGTTTACAGACCATAAAGAAACCCGTCTTGAAGGAGGCACAGACGTTAAAGCACAGACGTTAAAGACAACCCGTCTTGAAGTGATACAGACGTTACAAGATAACCCGTCTTGAAGGATACAGACGTTATAAGATAACCCGTCTTGAAGGATACAGACGTTATAAGATAACCCGTCTTGACGGATACAGACGTTAACGAAACCCAACCCAGGGGGCTACGAGGGCCGTGGGCGGCGCCGGGGTTGTAAAATATACGGGGGTAGCAAGTCTCGTCGACCGACCGACCGAGCTTGCTATGAATACTCGAAAAACAAAACTGTTCCAGTTTGGGTTCAAGTCCCATCTGGAATATCATATTGCGAGCGAGAAGTGGTGGCGCAAACAAAAGTGACGGAAGTCGGCCAAACAAGAAAGTCTTGAAGCATGGCAGAGCGAAGAGGCTCGCCATCAAAGACTTTTTCGTCTGGTGGTTGGACACAGGAGAACCGACTGCTCGTTTAAAAAGATAGTTGTGCTTCGGCATCCAGGCAAAGGACAATATCCAGACCTGAAAGACCTTGTCATCAAAGATATGCCAATTAATCAAAACATTGCGTGCTCGTGTGGGCTCATCCGAAACGTGCCCTGTCGTGAGCTTGATTTGATTTGATTTGATCCTCGTTGATACTGCCCCAAAGCCTTCCCCACTGCGGGCGCAGTCATTTCCACGGCATGGTATTTAGAGGATGGTATGGGTGGACACGCACCCCAAACTTGACTATTATCTGAGCATGGAAGAAGAAAAGATCCAGGTTCTTGTCGCCCCCAAAAAAGATGCCACAGAAAGTAGGGTATGTTGAATTTATATTTAATCGCCACACTGGGATCGAAAAAACACAAAAAACGATCTAAAGAATAGGGAATTCGCCTTTTCCCAAAAAGCGAGGAGCATTATGCGGCTCCGTCTACAAAAACAGCTTTCCCAGAGTCTAAAAAATCACAAATGAAATACTAAACCTATCCATCATCGTCATCATCAGAATCAGCATGATTCCCCTCATCTCCAACCCAAAATCTATGCGATTGCTCCAGCTAGGCGTGTTTCTGCGCCTACCATGACCGAATCCCTCCATGTGCTTCCAACACGTGATTGAAACAGTCCTCAGCCGCCCCAAACACACCCATGCACACCCAACACACATGTACCCGGCACCTCGCGCACTCCACATGCCCACCTCCACTTCGAGCCGCCACATCCGGCAAGTCCGCCCCACATGATGGACACGGCCTCGTAACGTCTTCCTCCTGGTTGGTTTTCCCCATGGCAGCTTCTGCGTCCCGTCGCTCGTTGTCGGCTTGCAGGAGGAGATCGTGGTGTTCCGCGCAGGTCAGGCCATGGTGCATGTAGACGCGGCAGGATGTGCAGACTGTGCTGAAACAGGTAGGACATTCAAAAACGATCGAAGGTGGGTGGGGAATTGCGTCCTCATCCATGGGAGTTGTGTCAGAAGTGGGGGAGACAAGTGGTGCTGGTGTGGGAGGGATGTACCGCGGACGAGCGGTGTACACTTCCGGACAGCCGGGTGTTGGGCAGAAGTCATACCGGTCCGTATGCTTGCCGACGTGCGCGCGGACGCAGGATTCAAGAAGGCAATCAAGAAGCGTGTCGTCCTCCACAACTTCTTCAATGGTGGAGACATTGATGGGGACTCCGCAGCGGTCAGCAGGACAGCAGAGAGGAAAGGATTCGCAGTCGGTTGCGCCAACCACGTAAGCAACGAAACAAACACGGCAGAAGCGGTGGCCGCATGCCTGTGTCTCAATGGGATCTTCCATTTCGCAGCCGCAAAGAGGACACTCCGCGTGGGACACCAGATCTTGCGATTCTAACGCGCATTCCAATAGCACATCGCGAGCCCGGCGGACGGTTTCTTCATCTCCAACAAGGATAATTGATCGTTTGCCAAGGTCAAGAGTAGCGTCGTCGGCGCCGCTACGCTCTCGAACATGCTCGCTGCCGCCGCGCCTCAGAACTGCGCGTAATGCACCGCTGGGGATAGGCAAGCGGCAACGCAAAGTGGACAGACGGTGCACGTGCTCTAGAACAAGCTGACGAGCCCAGGACCTGCGCTGCTCTTCACCATATATGCGCAAAACCCGCCGACGAGCGTCAGGTATCACTGTCGCACCCGTTTGGATGGCAACGGTAGCCAGGAAATGAAGGCCAGCCGGAGTTGTAAGGAACGACGTCCAGAGCATGGATCCAGACTCTTCCACAAGTGGTTCACCGTCCAAAATACGCTCAATGGCATATTTGTAACGCGCCACACTTATGGCGTTTGTACCGTGTATGCGAAGAATTGCAGGATCCGTGCTCCCGGCTTGAGGATGATGAATAGCAATGACGGCCGTACGGCTGCCATCGTCATCCAGAATTGTTGCGTCGTTTGCCGATTGGTTGATAATGACCTGAATGTCATTGTTCACCAGCAGGTACAAATCATGGGGAATGATGAAGCGGTAGGCAAAAAGAGGCCGAAGCGTTGTTATGATGCCACGGTAGCCGGTCAATTCCTGTCCGTTCATGACATCGATAGCATTGGCGGCGCTCGAGTCGTGCCTGAAGCGCACGACGGCCTCGCAAACGGTGGCGCTTTTATCCTCCATGTTCAGGACGGTGAACTCTTCCAGGCGCCCAAATGCACTTAATGCTTGGCGAACTGCGGATTTTCTTT
This sequence comes from Borealophlyctis nickersoniae, assembly GCA_027604605.1. NCBI lineage: Eukaryota > Fungi > Chytridiomycota > Chytridiomycetes > Rhizophlyctidales > Borealophlyctidaceae > Borealophlyctis > Borealophlyctis nickersoniae. The sequence goes on along the minus strand of JADGKA010000186.1, from coordinate 3,971 downwards.
GGCTGGATGTCACCTCAATCTTGCCAAAGGAAATATCGGTGACGAGAGAACTGATGGCGAAAAGACGCTCCAAATCGCGTTTGGTGGTCTTTTCGTAGAGGTTTCCCACCCACACGGAGAAGTAGTTGTTCTGCTGACGGGCTTTTGGGTCGAACTTGAATTCAACGGGACGTCCGTGCAAGGATTGGCCTTCCAATGCCTTAGTGGCAGATTGGGCATCGCTACGGTTTCGGAAATGAAGCCAAGCGGTGCGTGTGGGGTTCGGCCAGGACAGAAACACGGTCCTACTTTGTCCCATCGAAGGACCATGCCGCCTCGCAAACCCAGCAGTCAACACCGCATCCCCACCATCCCCACCATCCCCAATCTTTGCCCCATTTAACGCTCTCACAGCCGCCGCAGCTGCCGCTGTCTCCTCAAACACAACCGATGTGGAAACAGATCCGATGGCCGTCTCAACCACACAGGAATCGGTGACCACACCGAACCGTTTCATGATTGACATGACATGCTCGTCCTTTGTGCCAGGCATGAAGCCCCGGACCACAATCCGGCAAAGCTCGGGTAATGACGCAATTCGCACAATTTCCGCCCCTCGCGCAAACACAGCCCTGGTTCGCTCCGCCACAAGAGTCTCCTCGGCCCCATCCGCCTTTGCCTCCTCCCACAATCGTTCCGCGTCCTCGTCGTAATACTCATCAATGTCGTCAAACACATCATCAAACACATCTGATGTGGCTGCCTCACTAGCGGGCACGCTCACGCGGTCGTGTATGTAAGGGCACGCCTCACCCTTTCTGCAGTTCCCGCGAGCAAAGAATCGACAGGGAATGCGGTGCATCGGGCGACTTGAGACGCTTTGGTGGTCATTCTCCGGGGACATACAAAGATCAATGTGAAGAAAATGGCAGGTATCTCCTCGTTTGCATCCCTCAGTGGTACTATAGTATCGACAGAGGGGACGGAACCCTTCCGGGCTGTACGCAGAGGAAGTTTGGGAATCTAAGAATGTAGGTGAATACATAAAAAAGCCAGTTTGATTCAAAATTTGGGAAAGAAAAAGAAGAAAAAGAAAGGAATCAGAAGGAGCAGGGTAAGAAACGGAGTGCGTAGAAACAAAGCTCGCAATAGCCAATTCAAGTTTGCTTCAATGCGCAGAAAATGACAAATCTCGTTGTCTGTACCTCTGCTACGGGTATCGTCATGCTCCCTTCCGGCTCCGACCCCCCACGTCGCCGACAACTGGTCTATATCAGCTTGCGTAATGACATCATGGATGTACGTGCATTCGTCGCCTTTTTTGCATCGCCCTTCTGCAAAGAATCGACATGGGACGCGGCCAGCGGGTTGCTGTTGCGGGATAGGAGGAGGTGAACCTGGTGGAGGGGATAAAGATGGGAGGACCCAGCTTGAAGTTGGGGACGGCGGATAGGGTAGCGCCATGGTATCGTATGGGATGGACGGAGGAGGGAAGGATGGGGACGTGGGAACCGGTTGTGCCGTTGAGGTTGGGAAAGGTGACGTGGGGGACCCGGCAAAATCCAAAGGAATGCCTTGCAGGGCATAGGGAGAAGTAGGAGAGAGAGGCAGGGGATCACGGGATTGGGGAACAGGAACGGACATATCGTGGGAGTAGGCGCAGCTGTCGCCTCGTCGACAACCACCGCTGGCGTAAAACCGACAAGATTGTTTATTGGCGTGGGGTCTTACGAGCATCGTTCCGTTGCTTTCAGACCCAAGACTAGTTGAAGCCCCGGTATAGTTTACGACGGGCATGAAATGTGCTTACAGCCGTCCCGTGACAAAAATGATCTGGTCAGTGTGTCGCAATGTACATTAGTGGATACCCTATTATAATCCCGAACGTGCTTGTTCTGAACCCTCCTTTCGTGCAAGCAACATGCGTCGTATTGTGCACAAAACAACAACAAAAGATTGAAAGCACTCACCAAACTGCGATAACAATCCCGAGTTGCCCGCTTCCAGAGTGGTCTCGATAACACGCGTCTGGTTCTCACCCTGCGCACAGCGTCAAACCAGGTGTCCAGCGATGATATAGCCGTACTTTCCCGCGTCGTCTATTATTGCGTACAACACTCTATATGTGCCTCTCCTCAACTTCGTGCCATTGGCCGCACCATTACATTTGAAAAGTGGGGTTGGCCGATGCCCTTCCTTCCTTCCCTTTGCTTCGTGGGTTTTGGTCCGCTTCGATGTTGCGGATGCCTCTGCGAAGGCAACCCAAAATTGGCCTACTGGTGCAACGTTGCACAAAAAACGCACCCTGACAAGCCACCCCCAAGTCGGTTCGTTCGTTTGTTTACTGTTTGCTTGGGACACATCTGGGGCCATAAAACTTGCTTGGGACACATCCCCATAAACCACAAGTAAATACATATTGAATCAATAAAGATAAGGCTCTTGCTCACACCAAACAGGCCCACAGCGTCCTCAAACCCGTCAATCCGTCCTGGCGTCCAAAACTGTAACTTTCCCATCCATCCCTTCCACCTTCCGCAGTCCTCGCTCGAACGCTTTCACAAAACAATCCGCATCCCTCTCGCTCACAGCTGTATCATCGTAGGCAACAGAAACGCTCATGTTCCCCCCAAGCGTTATGACACCAAGCGTAAACAGCCCTCTCACTCCATCAAACGACGAATTGACAACCCCGGCGAAATAATCCAATCTCGCTCTCGTGTTCTCGTCCGGACCGTCCAGTGGGACGCATGGATCCCGCCATGCGCCCAAATTGGCCACTTCGACAGAATACCCGCGACTTAATTTACTTAAATCTGCGCGCTTGTTGATGGCTCGCCATAGTGATTGGTGGCGGTACGTGTAGTTAACTAATTTCAGCCGCCCGATGGACGCCCGGAAGCTCATTGCGATGCTCCGACGCACGGTCCGACACCGTTCCCAGTAGTTGTGGGAATCGACGATTCTGAGATTGGCATTCATGACGGAGCCGGAATAACCACCAAACAACGTCATGCTCGGATCAGTCTCCTTGTCGGCCCCTTTCATCAGGCTGGAGTTGGGAAGCATGTACCGGATTGTGTTGGTCACAACCCAGCCTTGGCGGGACGGAAGGGATTTTTCGGAATAGCGGGGCCATGCAGCGTACGTCGATCTAACCGCGGCGAGGCCCTGCACTACCAAGATGGAGGCAACGCTAGTGCCCTGCGATTTGCCCTTTTTGCGAAGGGATTCGACAAAATCCGCGTTGAACCATAGGAAACGGACATTCGTAGTCCGCGGTCTCGTGAGGGGACGTGGGACACCGGTGGGATCATCTCGTTGGGTTGTAGAAACAGCCATCGAAGGAACTTCACCAAGCATCATCTGGTCGTCCGAATTAAGCCCAATCATGTCCTTCACTTGGTCCCGCGAAAGACTCTCGTGAAAATCTGGACCGTACTTGCGTCCTTTGAAGTGCTTATGTCGTTTTCCGGTGATGTAACGAAATGCCATGCCCACAATGACTGTAGGAATAGCCCGCTTGTCAGTAATGTCAAATTCCAATGCGACGTTACGCTGCAATCAGTCCTACCCGGAACAACTTCGATAAAATAGGGGTTGACGAGATTGTCAATTAACGGTGGTGGCTCTTTGGGAAGCAGTACTGTCTCCAGATGTAAATCTTCGGCATTAAAATGCTCTGCATCACAAAACGACAGGTACGTCCGCGCAAATGCAAACATGGACAGCCCGTCGCCAAGGCAGTGGTGAAAGGAAAACATAACCTCAAAGTACAGTTCATCTGGGCCTTTGGGTGGCGCGCACTCGATCTTGTAGGAGGCGAGGTTGGCTTTTCCATTCACCTCTACCTTTGCGTTGCCCTCTGTCGTGGCCAATGTCGAAGCGCTGGAACCGGTCCACGCCGGTTTAGGCACCATGACAGCAGAGGGCATATCGCTCATCGCCGCAAGTCCGGTCCCCGTGTTTCCATTGCCCAAAGTGCCAACCCC
>JADGKA010000185.1:0-31769 GCA_027604605.1 Borealophlyctis nickersoniae | reverse complement strand
CCCCCCCGCTGGGGGGGGGGGGGGGGGGCAAGACAGGAAATTCGCCGTGCCAGGGTCGGGAGTCTACTTTTCGCCGACGGAACCACCATGGCGGGCGTTGGAGGACTAAGGGAGTATCGTCAAATGCTTTTCGAAAGGGGTTCACTTATGTGCACTTCCTCCCGTTTGGGTGTTCATGGGGCAAATGGAGTCTGAGAAAGTGTCCGAGCGCACGAAAGGGCGGAGTTCGGACGCGAATCCTGGCCAAAAATATCGAGTCACACAATGCATAAGCAGTTGGTCATCACGCTGCGCCACAGCCACATTGGGCGGCCATGCAAGAGAGCACATGCCCCCCAAACTTCACGCGTTTTGTTCTTGTGGACGAGCTTTGCGTGGGAAGAAATCACAACAATAAAAAGGAGTTTATATAAGAGTGAACGCTCCCCAGCAGTTTCTGTTGCCATCACCGTGCAGGATACAATATTCGGCAGAATGCCGCTGTTATCTATTCTGAGACCATCGTTCTCGCTTCCCGCACATACGGCCGTCGCGGCTGGCAGACGGCGGCCGGCTTCCTTTGTTCCAGAATGCCTTCGAAATGCAAGGCAGCAAACAGTTCCAGCATTATTGTCCTCTCAACAGATCCGGCATTACAATTACGATCGGGACATTTATGGATACCGTACACCCCGGGTGTTTGAGTTGCCAGACTGTGAGTTACGCGAGGTTCAATGCCAATTTTTTTTGACGGTTGTGATCATATTCATTGCTTCTTTATGCAATTCCAATGCAGATTCGCCGGAAGAGTTAGCAAATAGGAATGCAAATCCCAATCTTCTGCGGTTGGTGCAGATGTACCGCGTTCACGGACATAGGGTAGCAGATTTAGATCCCCTCGGATTGACCCAGACAGAGTGCGTAGTGTAGTGTATTCGCTAAGCTGGGCCTTCCTCGTGAAACTGGGAGAACATCCTAACGAGCAACAATGCTCTCTTCCAGGAAGCTCTTCCAACTCGACCCAAATCGTTACTCCATTCCCGAGACCGGCAAAACTTTTGACATTACAGGAATTGTTCATGTGGGGAAAAGCAAGGATCCCAGCATATCACGGGAGAAGGCACCGGTCGAATTGATTTTGGCGCATTTGCGCCAGTCGTATTGTGGACGAATTGGTTTTGAGTTTTCGCATATCCCTGTATGTTTGGCGAAGTGATCTCCAACGAGACGGAGGGCAGCCATTTACTGACGCGACTGATGTAATGTAGAATACCAGTGAACGGCGCTGGTTCGCCCAGCTTGTGGAATCTTATGACAAGAAACGGTTTTCAGAGGATGAGAAGCGGGGCATATGGCAGCTGCTTGCCAAATCTGAGGTATTTTCCGAACAGGCAACTCAGCATAGCACTTTGCGGTCAATTAAAGCTGAAGGTCCCCCGCCATGCACTCCGTAGGTGTTCGACCATTTCATGGCCAAGAAATTTCCCCAGGTGAAACGGTACGGCCTCGAAGGTGCCGAAAGTATGATGGTAAGTTTGACAGGCAAGATAACTCTGGTTTGTTCATGGTTTGAGTGAATTCTTCCCTTGCCTCCAGATTATTCTTGACACTTTATTCCGGGATGCATCAATGGGTGAGACGAGGCGGGACTTTATGAGTCCGCTCTGGCAATAAAGGGACTGACGTATGTCATTTTTGTTCACGGACTAGCCGGCGTGCATGATACCGTAGTCTGCATGCCGCACCGCGGTCGTTTGAACCTTCTGACGGATCTCCTCCACTACCCACCAACGGCGCTGTTTCATAAAGTGAAGGGAAATGCAGAGTTTCCGGAAGACATTCCGGGTAGCGGTGACGTGCTGTCTCACCTCGGTAAGCGATATGGTCACCCCACGTGTTTAGCGGAAATGCAAATTTCAAACCTTTCCACGATCTTTATTAAGCCATATCAACGGACTTGAATTACGGCGCACAAAAGCCAATTCACGTGTCCATGCTACATAACCCGTCGCATTTAGAGGTCAGTTAAAACGTCACAAACATGGTCACGACGTGTCCTTACCAAAACGTTTTGCAAATATGAAAGGCCGCAAACCCAGTCGCCCTCGGCAAAGCCCGCGCGCGACAAATGTACCTTTACGAAGCCGGCACTGAGCGGGAATGCTATCTCGGTGACCGGGTGATGTGCATTCAAATGCACGGCGACGCGGCGTTTACGGGACAGGTCAGCGTAATTCTGCCATTTTCTTACTCACCACTTCAATATTCACACCAATGTATTGATAGGGTGTGGTAACAGAAACGTTGGGTCTCTCCAACCTACCCCACTTCACAGCCGGCGGCTCCATCCACGTCATCGTCAACAACCAGATTGGGTACACCACTCCAGCCATGAACGCACGGTCCAGCTATTACAGTTCGGATGTGGGGAAAATGATTGGTTGCCCTGTTATTCACGTCAACGCTGATTACCCAGAGGTACGGTCTTTGCTGTGTGTGACGTTTGCGCAGTCGGGGACGCGCACGGTTTAAAATGCGGTATCCATAACAGGAAGTAGCCTACGCAACGTCCATAGCCTTCGAGTACCGCAACAAATTCCGCAAAGATGTTATTATTGATATGATTGCGTACCGGCGCATGGGACACAATGAGTTGGACGAACCAGGTGAGGTTTGGCTTTTGCTTCGTGATTCCTAGACATTTCCTTGTCCCCGCTAACGGAAGGTTGTATACATAGCATTTACCCAACCGGGAATGTACCAAAACATACGAACGCGCAAAAGCGTGCCTGTATTGTATGAAGAAAAGCTGTTGGTGAGATTTGTGCAATCCGACGGGAGGTTTGAGTTAGAACCGGCCATTAAAACCGACGCACTTTTCCCCTCATAGTCGGAAACAACAATCAAAAGCAAACAAGAAATCGACGACTTCCGCACATCCTATTTTGCCAAACTGGAGAAGCATTTGGAAAGCAGTTATTCCTATAAGCCACAGGTAGTGTACCTCTTTTCTGGCGGGGTTTACCAATGCGGTGTTTAGCACATCCGCTCTTACTCTGATGATGCTCGGCAGGCTGACACGCTGAAAGGAAAATGGAGCAAAATGACCATTCCTCGGGAAGCTGTGACGGAGGCTGACACCGGTACGAGTTGATGGGTGCTAACTGCGGTTTCTTGTTTGGGAGGGGGTATGCTCAAAAATGGCGCGCTTCAGGTGTTCCGGTGGAAAAGCTAAAGGAGGTTGGAATCAAGTCTGTAGCAACTCCGAAAGGCATGGTGGGTTTTGATAACTGAGCATAGTTTGCTCTTGAACCCTTCTCTTTGGTTGGGAGACTAGATTATTGAATCATGATTCTCTGGACTCCAGGTCGTTCACCCGCGTCTCCAAAAATTCCACATCGACTCCCGAATCTCAAAGGTTGAGCAAGGGACAAAGTTGGATTGGGCGACAGCTGAAGCGATGGCGTTTGGAAGCTTGCTCCTGGAAGGTATTGTCCCGTTATTTTCTGTTTTGAACATGAAACGAGAACCGCCCCCTCGAAACCAACTGACACCCCGCACCGCTGCACAGGAAACCACGTCCGCATATCAGGCCAAGACGTCGGCCGCGGCACCTTTTCCCAACGCCACGTCATGATCGTAGACCAACAAACCGAACGCACCACCATCCCTCTCAACAACCTCTCCCCTTCCCAAGGCAAACTCGAAATCGCAAACTCGTCTCTCTCCGAATTCGCGGTCCTCGGCTTCGAATACGGGGTGTCGTGGGAGGCGCCGAACCGGTTGTGCATATGGGAAGCGCAGTTTGGCGATTTCTTTAACGGGGCGCAGATTGTGATTGATACGTACTTGTCGAGTGGGGAGACAAAGTGGTTGAGGCAGAGTGGGTTGGTGATGTTGTTGCCGCATGGGTTTGATGGGGCGGGGCCGGAGCATAGTAGTGCGAGGATTGAACGGTTTTTGCAGGTGAGACATGCCGTTTTGTTTCGCCGATTTTTGGCCAATTGCACGTTCCGGACCTTGTTGACATCACTCCACCCCAGCTCTGCGACCAAAAATACAACGTCTTAGACACTTCCCAACCCGACAACCCCAACATGCACGTCGCAAACCCAACAACCCCAGCCCAATACTTCCACCTCCTCCGCCGCCAACTCCACAGACCCTACCGCAAACCCCTCATCATCATCGGCCCGAAAATCCTCCTCCGCCACCCTCAAGCAACATCAGACCTCGGCGACCTCGCGCCGGGCACAACGTTCCGACCCGTACTGCCCGATCCGTCCATTTCGGACCCCGGACGCGTCAAAAGGGTGTTGTTTGTCAGCGGGAAATTGTATTATGAGCTTGTGAAGGCTCGTGGGGAGTTGGGTGTGGGCGAGGATACGGTGGCGATTGTGAGGGTGGAAGAGCTGAATCCGTTCCCGACTGCGAGACTTGCGGAGGAGATTGGAAAGTTTACGGGAGCGCAAGGTAATGTGAATGCTACTTTCCAGTTGGGTCCATTTTCGAATCTCTATCTGACACGACTTGAATCTCTTTCCATAGATTTTGTGTGGGTACAAGAAGAACCTGAGAACCAAGGAGCGTACACCTTCATGCAGCCGCGCTTGGACCAGCTTCTTCCCAAAGGTCACAAGGTGAGAGTTGTCAAGCCCATTGTGTTTCTCTTTTTCCTGCCTTTCTCACTTTCTCACAACCTGCATAAACAGCTAAAATACCACGGCCGACCTCCATCTGCCGCACCGGCCACGGGAATTTCGTCTCGCCATAAAGTGGAGCAGGAGAGGGTGGTAAAAGGAGCGTTCAGGGACATTTGATATACCGGGGCGATAGTGGACGATTGAATAAATACTTCTTGATAATGCCCTTTATTGAATGACTACACTGCATCGCTATTTATATTTCATGACACTTTACATGGCCTATTCTACGCGTTCGCTGCTAGCTTTTCTTTCAAGAATCGAAATACGGACTCCTTTGCAGACACCGTGGTGTAATCATGCGATTCGTGTCCTGCAAACGTGGAAGCATGTGAATCAAAGATGAGTCATTCAGTGTGTAAGTGTTCTTAAACTCCACCTGCGGAAAGATACGGACAGTCGCCCGACGAATTCAATGGTGAACTATACTGTCGGCCGTCCACAGGCTCATCGAGAGGTTTGCTGGATCTCGCCCAATTTACTGCGTGCTGCCGCATATCCAAACCAAAAAAGGGTTGAGCTGCTTTGGAGTCGACGGAACAGTATCCAGCATACTGGCAAGCCTCACCGTTTGGAACCACTTGAACCACGTCTCGGCCCCGGGGAACTTTCTAAACGGGTTTCCAAACCCGTGCACCGAATCCGTGAACGCTATTGCGGCCACCCGCTCGCGCACCTCTTCAACTGTTACAAACAAAGATTCAGGTCCCGTCCATCATGCGGTGTGAAGAGTTAGGTTGAACTCACAATGATTTTGAACGAGGTTGACGGTGCATACCCCGCCGTAGCTGTGCGCCACAATGAGCACTTGCTTTGCCTTTGAAGGTCTAATCCAAGTAGTGTTCGGATATTATGTTTGCCCGACGTACAAAATATGCAGAGCAGATCACGCACATTACCTCACAAAGTTCTCCCATACATATGACACGTGCTTCTCTGGGCTCTCGCTACCTCGTATCGCTCTCTGGCAAAATACAGACAATCAATTGCCGCCCAAAGCCGAACAGTCCAGTTAGACGTCAGTCACCTCAACCCCAGGAACTTTGATTCCATAGTTCTCGTTATTATTCAGCACGATGACTTCAAACCCTTCTTTCCTGGCTCGTCGGATGTAGTCAAACATTGACCCAGTCTGCAATGTAACATTTGCAGTTGAGCAGACTCATTAGTATTGCAGGGAATGCCACAAAGTCCTCACATTGATGTTGTCGTTGATCACAATCTTGCGCGCCCATTGCCCAACCCTGGTATGCGGAAAGCATTCAATTTGGTAACTTCCGTTGGAAGCCCAAGCGTTGCGAGTCCCCTTACTGGATCGAACTCCCCGGGATCAGAAGCAATAGCGGGGCATCGCTAGTCAACGCATCTTTGCTTGATACACCGTCTTTCAGTTTACCTTGAATGTAACCATCTCCAGCCATACGATCAATGTTTTTTTCACCTCATGTAAATGCGGCTTGTGGGTTCAGATGGGGATGCATCAACTGGGACCGACTGCTTAACGAGTCCAAATTCCTCCCCTTGGAGTTTCTCTTCAATGTACGATGTGATGACACCTTCAAAGGGTTACGTATCAGCGCATCTCGTAACTTGGGCATTTGGATTGTTTCATTACTACCTCCCAATGCCTCGTAATGCTGATTGGACCCAACAGGTGATGGAGAGAATATCAATTAGCGGACAAGGAGATTGATTTGTATCATTCCGCGTAACCAAATCATTAGATGAATGTTTACGACTAACTTTTTGATTGTACGCGCGGTCTCCAGGGCGAACCACAAACTCGAATGGTTTGTCTATAACAAATTTCATTTATTTACATTTACAAAGAAGTGCCAACGCAACCTTCCGCCAAGAGCGCGGCCCCGTTCCCCAACAACCCCCTTCCTCACCAGTTTCAATATGACGAAGTTGTCCCTGCTCATTGAAACGGTACCCAAACCCTTCCAAAGTGTCAGGGAAATTCTCGTGGTGCTCGTGGTCTACGTGCATGCTGTCCATGTTTGCAGAGCCAAAGATTCGACGGAAAAACATCAAGCGGGAAACCCCGCCCTTCAGAACTGCGCAGCAAGTCCGCAGTTTTGATGTCCGAAACCATGCCGGTTCCAACCACACTCTTGCTGAGGCCTCCTCATCAGTCGCGAATTCGGACTTCACATTGACCTCGAAACTTTCATCAACATGGGCGACCAAGCAAAGAGATCACCAAACGACTTTCTCCAGAACGTTATCGGCCGTCCCGTTATCGTCAAGCTCAACTCGGGGGTGGATTACCGAGGTAACTGCACGGGTCAATGCTCCCAGCATATTTTTCATAACTCACCTAGTCCCGTGTATCTTTTGCTACTTTTCAGGAACCTTAGCTTGCTTGGACGGTTACATGGTATGCAACGATGGATTGCTGAAGCTCACGATTGCTGGAAATTGTGCTTATTGTGTGTTTCATTGGTGAATTGCAGAACATCGCACTGGAACAAACGGAGGAATACGTCAATGGGCGGTTGAAGAACAAGTATGGGGATTGCTTCATTCGGGGGAATAATGGTAAACTCGTGGATAATACACTGTGATTTTAATGACGCGGGAGTCTTTTTATTCGTCTCATATTCTAACTCGTTCTCTTCTTGATTTGCTAGTTCAATATATAAGTGCGCAAAAGCAATGACGAATAGCGAGCGGGATGAGGTACTAACTGTATATATGTTCGGAGCATTTCCGTACCATTAATGAATGCACTACTACAACATGAAACGCTTATGTTGAAATTCAATCCCATGGGAGTAATCATGTCGTGTCATGTTTTTAAACTTAGTTCTACTCATACGTGTCCGTCCTATCGTGAGCACCCAAACCCTACGCTCGGTATCTACCGTGAAAACTATCTGTATTTCATTTCATTCAACTCGAAACCGACCACAGGGAACTGTGTCGCAAAATCCGTAACCTCCTTCTTCAACTCCGCAATCTGGGGGAATGATGAACCGTCCTCTCCGACCGCTTCCTTGAAATCCTTCAATTTGGTGCCTAGACACAGATGTACAATTCAGTCACAAATCGACTGACTCGAGCCACATGCTTTCGCTACATACCCTTGACTTCAAAATTGATCTTTTGTGTCATTTGCACCGCACGGTGAATGAATTCCGCTATTTGGGCGAAATCTTTCTCTTTGAGTCCTCTGGAAGTCATCGCCGGAGAACCTGCACTCGCGCAAATAATGTCAACAAGGTAACCAGCGAAAAGTATCACAAAGGAGTCAATAGCTACCAATACGCAGTCCGCCAGGGATCAATGCACTTTTGTCTCCTGGCACCGTGTTTTTGTTTGTAGCAACATTGGCAAGCTCCAAAATGCGCTCAACACGAGCACCATCAATTTTCTGGAAGACTGGTTGGTTAGAACTGCAAGTACCATCATACCACCAGAGGCCAATGCACACCTTGCTTCGCAGGTCCAACAACAGCAAGTGGGTGTCTGTGCCTCCCGACACCATGTCGTACTGGAGTTTTTGGAAGCTTTTCTCAAATTGCTTCGCATTAAGCAACACTTGCTGCTGATATTCTTTGAATGCCGGAGTTTTAGCCTGCATCAGAACGTTAGAAATATTGACGAGTTGATAGGCGGGTTTCCTTGAAGCCAACCTGCTTCAGGGCAACAGCGAGCGCTGTGATGGTATGGTTGTGCGGTCCGCCTTGATGCCCGGGGAAAACCGAGAAGTTGATCGGGCCTTCCAGATCGTACATAATTTCTGTAAAATGCATCAGAGTGGTTTGTTTTAGACCTTGCCTCAAGTATACGCGTCAAAATAGGCAAATGCGCACCTTTGCCCTTCTTGTCGGTCTTGCGCACGCCTTTTCGGAAGAAGATCATAGCCCCACGGGGACCACGCAAGGATTTGTGGGTTGTAGTGGTGACGATATCAGCATGTTCGAACGGAGATGGGAGAACCCCGGCGGCAATAAGACCTAAGGTTCTGACATTAGTGGAGCTGTTGCCGATTGCCAACAAACAAAGGGTGTACATACCACCCAAGTGCGCAATGTCAGCCATCAAATACGCCCCCACACTGTCAGCAATCTAGTGACCGACACTCGTCGTGAGTCATCAATGCAAAAAGGGTATCTCGCGTATCAAATCGCATCAAACTCCAGATTCCAACCTGCCGCATTCGCCCGTAGTCCCAATTGCGCGCATACGCGCTGGCACCGGCAACGATAATCTTCGGTCTGTACAGGGTTGCGGTCTTCTGCAGCATATCGTAATCAACCCGACCCGTCTCCTCATTAACCCGGTATGGTAATGTTTCAAAATAAGTTGACACGGCAGAGATCTTTTTGGTATCGGTCTGGTAGCCGTGCGACAGACTGTGAGCAGCAATGATGAAGATGAGTGGACATGCTTTGATTATGAACAACCAGCGGTTCACAAACTCACTGTCCACCGTGCGGCAAATCCAACCCCATCAATCGCTCATGTGGTTTCAGAAGTGCGCTGTAAACGTAAAGGTTTGCCGGTGCGCCTTTCCAGCGGAACAATACGTCAGCACTTTGCTGGGGTTGTAGTCGCAGACCTGCTTCCCCTCACCTGACAAAGCTTGCACGTTCACACCCCACTTAGATGCATCCAAATCATACGCTGCCAATGCTCTCTTTTGACACAGCGTTTCCGCCATGTCGATATATTCGTTACCACCATAATACCTAACGACGCGAAGGTTAGTGAAGGCCCCAGTTAAAGGGTGAAGTACAACTCACCGAGCACCAGGATATCCTTCCGAGTACTTGTTTTGCATGACAGATCCGAGAGCATCCATAACTCCTCGAGATGTGAAATTCTTCACAAAATGACGGGTCACGACGATGCATTCGTTCCTCCAAGTCATCGATATGATGTAAACTGCTCACCTCTGATGGAATCAAAACGACACTTTCTCTTTGCCTCTTTTTCTCTTTCTCAATAATGTCAAACACTTCGGGGTCGGCCTCTTTCAGGTGCTGGTTGAGAAGCTGAGGGCAGCCGACATAAGCAAGATAAGGAGACCCAACACATTAGCAATGAGCTTATTGCGTAAGCATGGATCCTCCGTGAACAATACCTCAACGTCAACAGAGCTCGCAAAACCGCGTCGGTGGAGCGGCGACTATTGGTGTGAAAAGGTTAACGGAGGCGTGGCATAACTGAAGAAAGAGAAATTCCGCTTACCGCTCGCACACTGCTTCTGAAGGCGTACTGACCGAGTCTTTGGCACGAACGGGAGGCCATGGGGGGCAACATTGAATTCTGATCTATGGAATAATGGAGGAAAAGCAGATGAAGAAACGCACCGCGCGTTTTGGGGTTCCCCAAGCACCTCACACCTCGTGCAATTAGCGGACCCAGCAACTGGGAGCGGTTAATTAATGTGGCTAAGTTCTTGAGCTCACTCAGAAGCTTCTGAGCTTCCCCTCTTCTCCCCACCGGATTCCAATGACAACTCCAAAGCAGCGCAAAAACGCCAAAAAGAAGGAAGATAGCTCCCAGAAACCGCTTCTGAACGTGTCAGAAGACGAGCAATGGCGGTTAATAAACGAAACTGGCGTTCTTCATAAAGTTGCCGAACGGAACGGAGACCAGGAACCGCCTCTGCTCCTTGCTATTCTCATGTCTATACCACTGACTGTTCTTCACGGTGGCCTAGGTAGCTTTCAGAACCTGTTTTGTGTTTTCCGGGCATGCTATTCTTTGAACTTAATATAACGATGTACGGAAGACTACGTAGTCCATCAGCAATATGACTTCCTAGACCAATTCACCGTCAGACGTGTTCTGACACGGCAACTCCCACTATTCCCTCTCCTCGTCGCCTTCATCTACTTTACAACAAAATACAAAAGGTTGTGGGTCGCTCAGGGATTATTCACGATTGGTAGTATTGCAGCGGGCAACTACCTCGTGTACCTGTCAACGGACGACCAGACGTTCGGTGCGATGCTGAAAACTCCCGGATTGGCTTTGCTGTGGATCTATTTTGTCATCCAGATGAATCTGCCGCTGGGATGCTTGAGTTTGCTAGGGACGTATGCGTACTATCACAAGGAGTGGTTCGAAGGAGCTGGGATGGGGAAATTGAAGTTGTAACAACACCTTGACCGTATTTGCTGTGGGTGTTTGTCAGTCGGCTGATTCATTCGGACGACATTGTTATTCAAGTAAACTTGGGCTCCTATCGGCATACAGTGCCTGCAGTAAAAGCGCTGAAAGAGCTTTAGGTTTTCGCCTGTTTGCACGTGCTGTTCATTTTGGGGAGTGAAGGAATGTTCCTGTTTAAGGGTAGGCGAAGTGCCTGCTCCAGAAAACCACCTTCTCCGTAAAATAGGAATAGCCAACACAAACACCCCACCCTTCCCGACCCTCCAAGGCCAAGGAAGAAATGCACAAAAGGGAGGAGGGACGACAAAAAAAGGAAAAGGGACTCGTTCCTTGCGGAATCAAGTAGTGCACAAGTAAGGAGTTTAGGAAAGGAGGAAAAGGAAACGGGTTAGAAGAGACGGGTAAGGGAGTGATGGAGCCGGTATTAGCGGTTAAGACGATGGAGAGAATGACGGGGAGACTGATGAGGCGGATTTGCCGTCGGATTCGCCATAGATGATGATAGACTACCTGTGCTGACTTCTGATGAGGATGCGCACTTTCCCTATTCCCTGAAACCCATTACATGTAGTCTAATATGTATTTATGTCAGGATGGGGCAGCAGTGAACGGGCCGTCTGCATCACCAACGCCGCTGCACAGTTTCAAATGTACAGTGAAATGTTTCACGTATTTCGTGCCATCTTGTTTCCTGTTTCCACATTGCATGAGCACCAACAGACAAAATGGGAAACGCGCCGAGCCTTTCATTACTCCACATTGTTGATTGAAGGAAAAAAAAATAAGAGATTACAAAAAAACAATAATAGTTCCGAGCATCACACGGTATTCCCTTCAGTAGCTTCTCATTTCACTGCCGGAAAGTCTTTGGTGTATCGAAGGGTTTGGTGCGTGCTCGTTCTAAATGATGGATGGGTAAACACGGGACGGACAGTTTCCCGACTTTATTCTCTATGGACATGGAAGCTGTGGCAGGAAAGAGGGTGTCAGAAAGGATCAAAACAACAGTAAAAATGAGAAGGGCACAAAAAAAACTCACCAGTTGACACAACGATCATCCGGGTTCTTAGCCGCCCCGTACATGTTGCTCTTAAACTCGCTGCACCCGCACTTGCGGCAATTCATGCTGTCGGATACATCAATGAGTGGTTTCGATGAGGAGGAAGGAGCGGAAGGCCCTGGATCTCGGCGAGACCGATGGGACCGTTTTTGATCCGAGGGACGCGGTCGGGATGAAGAAGATGAGGTAGGGTGTCGATCGCGATCACGATCACGATGCTCGCGGTCGCGTTCTGATTGGGAGCGGTGACGAGGGGATAATGGGTTTTCAGGAGCGCGTGGGGAGGTGGGACCTGCCCACTCTCTAGGTCGCTGCCGTTCCCGTTCCCTCTCCCTCTCCCGCTCCCGTTCGCGTTCCCTTTCTCTTCTTCGATGACGCTCCCGTCTTTCCCGTTCCGCCTCTGCGCTTTCACCGCCTTCTCGCTCTCGCCTATACTCCTCTCGACGCCTTCGTTCTCTATCCCGGTCCCGGTCACGGTCACGGTCCCGGCCTGCCCCATCGTCACGCGCTCTTGCGTCTACACTTGCACCCCGACGCGCTCTTCTGTCTACACTCACACCCCGTTCCCGTTCCCGTTCCCGTTTTCGTCTGTGTTCCCGCTCTCTTTGCTGCTCCCTGTCCCCGCCATCTCCCCGTTCTCGTCTCTCCCGTCTTCGTCGTTCTCCATTCGCATCCCTCTCCCGCTCCCGTCTCCGTTCAGACTCGCCAAACTTCAGAAGCGGTTTCGGACCCGACGATGCGGCCTCGGTGTCACCACCGGTTCTTCTAGAGGTCGGTCGTCTGGCGACATCATTTTCACGTTCTGTTGGCGAATAGACATCGTCTGGCAGCTCAGCCGGCCTGCGGGTGTTAACGCGCAGAGGGACATCGGAGTCGGATTGAGATAATACCTTGAAATTGCAAATGCAGCTGTTGATCAGGTTTCTCGCATGTCCATCGTACTCACAATTGATCTTACCTCTTCAGGTTCAATCAACCGGCGCCCTACACCCTTCCGCCGGTCCCTCTCATCCCTATCCGACGCAGACGGAGACAACACCTCATCATCAATCAACTTCCTCTGCGACCGACTCTGGTATTGTCTGGACCGTGATGAAGGTTCACGTTCCGTTGGCGACAAAACTTCGTCTTCCTTCCTCCGTCTCGAGGCAGCCCTGGCAACCCCACTTCCATTTCCACCGCGCCTCTGCGATGAAGACTCGACCTTCTCGAATTTAAGCAACGGCCCCGGTTTCGACGTGGATTGTTCTGTTGCAGTGGCAGCATCCTCAGCGGGACCCGCCACAGCACCGCCAGCACTACCTGGCTTGACATGTCCGCGTCGTCGCCACGCTTTGGAGGGGACAGGGTAGTCTTCAAACATTTCAGGAAAATCTTCAAAGGTTTTCTCACTCTATACACATGATAAAAGCCGGAGTTCACATGAGAAGTCCAAAAGAGATAATGACGCCTTTCCACGACTAACCTTTGCCAAGCGGATTGCCAAAACCCAGTCATACAGCCTCTCCTGCTTCTCAACACACAAAAATCGAACATACTCGCTCTTGTTTTCAAAGAAATTAACGCTATTCGTTGATCGCAGTGCAAAACAAAAAGCTGTGGGAGTTTTCTTTTTGCGCTGGGAGAGGGTGTAGACGTCATAGCCAAACAATGATAGGAACAGAGTCTCTGCTGTGCCCTATATTTTATGGATGAGAAAACCGCCCTGTGGAGACAGTAAACTAGACAACGATGACTTACATGAGTGTCCTTGTAATAGTACAAATTTGATCCGCGCAAAATGAAGAATCTCTTCTGCCACTTTCCAGGTTTAATTTCCATGGACATCCATCCCTGGACACGCGGATAACGGCCTGCAATGGACTGAAAATTGAAGAGGAACGGTTACATACCCGGCTTCCTTTTGATTGTACCAGTCACGGTCCTCAAACGAAATCATGAGCCATCAACAAAGGGAGTACGCACTTTCGCTGACAAGGTATCCCGGTATCCATACTTCTTCATCACAATAGCATTGATTGATGTGGTCGCATCCCAAGCTGAAATGACATCCGTGACAATCTGATAACAACGATGATTAGGATTGACTTCAACGGCATTGCAAGAGGGTTTCTATTTGCCCACCTCCCAATCACGCAACGGTCTCTCTGAATTCAAAAAGGACATAAAAGAAGCACACATGAGCAATCCACACATACTCTAGGGAAAGCGGGTCGAAAACATACCGATGCCGTAATCATTGCACAATTCAAATAGAGTCCATTCTGCTGGCGTTTCCAAATGGAACTTAGTCACAACGTCGTGAACTGTTTGGTCGGCGGACATGAGTGAAGTGAGTAGCAGGGTTTTGAATGATCGTGCGTCCTCAATGTAAATCCGAGTGGTAATCTAGCAGCCAAGGGATGTCAGCACTGCCTTTCGGAATCTTGAACAGATGAGCCGTGAGGTACCTTTTTGACATTCGCTTCATCCAACTTCGCCATGATAGCGTTGGCTTTCTCTTCCCGCGTAGTTTCCTCGTTTTGCACAGCTTCTCCGGATTTAACATTCGCATCTGTCCGCCCAGTCTTCCCTTCTTCGAAAGAGCTGTTCTCCGCTCCAGGCGATTCAGTTGATGATTTTCCGCCGGAGCCAGCCGCATCCGTCAAGTTGGCGTATTCACTGACAGCTCGCGACAGAGTGCCCGAAGTCAAGGACCGCGAGTAACGGTTTCTTTTGATATACTTGTCCAAAATGTCCAATAGGTCATCCATATCTTCGTAATCGTCCAATGTTACGCTTTCCAACCCTCCGATTTTGGGTGCCTCGCCACCAGAACTATCCCCAGTCGGCAAAGTTTGCAAGCTGCGAAGTTTGTCACCCAGCGGCTCATCATCTTCACTCTCATTGTCCACATCAACTTCAGCGTTTCGGTCATCCGAATACCGCTCCTCCTCCTCCTCCACGCCTCCGTCATCCTCCTCCTCTGAAAACGGAGCGCTCCCAAACTTTCTTCCCGCGTTTTTGCCGTCTTTGGTTTTTCGTTCCTCGGCCTCGGACCCAGTCTCGGACATTGACCCATCCTCTTCCTCATCCTCCAAGTAAGACGTTTCGGATCCATTCTCGCTTCCACTGTCGCTCCACACTGCCATCAAAGCAGCGGTGTCAATCACGTTGGGTCCAGTTTTGACTTTTAGGATACCCTGCAATTTGGCTGTGTGGTCTATAGAATGCGGTGCAGAAGAAGAATCTGATCCGTCAGTTTCATCCAAGAATTTGACAGCGCGAGGTGCCGAAGGACCGCCCAAGTCATCTCCAAACGTGACGCCTCGCGCCGGAGACCCTACGTTGCCCCCAAACTTCACCGCCCGCGAAGGCGACCCAACCGATGTTTCGAATTTCACGGAGGGTCCCGAGCCAGGAAGGGAACTCCCAGCGTACCCAACCGCCCCAACCACTCCGTCGAGACCTCCCATCGAGGCAATACTTTCTTCAATAGGAGATACAATGGCATTCATTGCAATAGGGTGCTGAAATGTCGCGAGTGAAGCACTGCTGCTCGGAACTGGGGAGCCCACAGTTACTACACGAGCTTCGCCATTGGATTTGATGACCGGAGCATAAGCTAAATGTCGCATCGAGGGAAGAGCATCGTCCACAGGTTGATGTGCAGACCCTTGCGAAGGTGCAACGTTCAAGGAATTCTGCCGACCGGGAATCACAACTTTCAAGTCTGGACGGGGAGGAGATGGAGAAGAGGCGGATGGCTCAATATTGTTTGGTGCAGAGGCAGGATACTGTAAGGGGTTGGCCAATGCGGCTGTAAGGAGGGAACGTTTCGCACTCTTGTTTGGTTTCGGCGGGGGGTCTGTTGAGAGCATTTTGAGTACTGCAAGGGTGGGTGGGTAGTCTTTATCTACAGCGCATGTACGAGCACGGGCAGTTGTACTCTCGCGCTGTTATGTAGGAAACGGCAAAGCAGTTGGCGGTGTCTTTACGCAACGCATGCAGCAAATTGGGGTGGGAAATGCAAAAGTCGAGTCGCTTTTCCTTGCAAGGGCAACGAAAGCTGGAATTGGAATGGTGCTCTGTGGTCCGAAATGCAGATGGTGACACAAAATGCCAAAGCCTCATCCAAAGCCCCCAGAGCCCCCTTGCTGTCGCGACGCGTCGCGAACACTGAACCTCCTCCAGCAGTTTCCGAGATGGAGAGCTCATTTAACGGTAAACACCTGCAAGCATTCATAGAAGTTCCAAGGCCGCCTCTACTGGCAGGAATGCCTCGGCATTCGGGTACGTCGCAAGTCACACCCATGGCTGAGGTGCATTACTCACACACAAGGCCCCACCACCAACAGGCCCCTCCGTCGACCCCAGACAGACTCTGGACGAGGTCGCAAGAATTGGTTCGCCGTTCAGGGCCTCTTCGTGGAACACTCGGTCAAAACGGACACGCATTTGTTAAGGACAGGACATTTGTGGATTCTCCAGGATTCAACAGGTAAGGCCCACGTCCCCAGGCCAGGGTTCGCCATTTGGATTCTTTGCGTTGCGCGTGTAACAGTAGCAAAAGTGCAAACCGCGGAAAGTAGTTTTCGAGCGTGCTGGGCCCAGCAATTCCAATAATAATAAAGATGGGCATAATCTGGAATTCTACGGCATACCATCCACACCAATAAAAGGGCCCAGCACGTCTCAATACTTTCCATCGGCGTAACAGCATAGATATCATCGGACTTGGAGACTCCGAGCCTTGCCAACCGATCCGCTTCGGTATTCAACTCCCGAGCAATGTGGTAAAACTCAACACACCCATGTCGTCTCACGGAATAATCCAACTCCTCCCAAAAATCGCGATTCTGCACCGGCCCGCCCCTCGAGTTTCTCCACCCGTTATTCATCCATTTATCGAGCCAGGACTTCATCCCGTTCACCACGTATGCGCTATCCGTTAGCAACTTTATGCACCGAGGATGACCGTCGGGGTGCTGAAGCTTCTTCTCCGTCCAGAAGACGTTGATGGCTGCGATCACGGCCATGAGTTCGGCTCGTTGATTGGTTGCTGGACCTTGTAAGCGCCTTGATACGTTGTATGGGGAGTTGGGACCAAAGTACACGCCGTAGCCTCCGCGGGCGCCCGATGCACCGTTTTGCGAGCAGGCGCCGTCTGCGTAGACGAAGACGGGCGCGTGGCAGCCGCTCCATGTGATGAAGCGGTCGCAGCCGAGACAGTATCTGAAGTCCTGGCCCAGCATGGGGGCGCGGTCATATGTGTGACTCTCGTTGCAGATCATCGTCTTTCATCTGGAGGGGAAAATGCGAGGATGCAAACGAGAAAACAGCAGCTGCAAAAAGTCGTGTGGCGTTGGGGCGCGGCAAAAGAGGCCCAGCCACCCAAGTCATACGCGCGCCATTCAAAAAGCAGATTTCGAGTAGACGATTTATGAGAGAGGTCAACTTACTCAACATGACCGAGACAACCAATATCAGTATCCCACGACGTCCAGCTATCCTTGTCCTTGGAGGCGCTTTCAATCCAGCTCACTCCAATCACATCCTGTCCCTCGAAGCAGCTCGCAAGGTCGTCCAACTCCCGCCCCACAATTATCACGTCCTGGGCGGCTACCTCGCCGCTTCTTCAGACGGCTACGTCAACGCAAAAGTTGCCAAATCAAACACCCCAGCATGGACCATAGCAGACCGCCTAGCAATTCTCAAACTTGCCATAGAAGACGGACCTGAATGGCTCAGACATTCTCCAACGTGGCCTGAACTGAACCGCGCCTTCTCGTCCGCGTGGGATATGGGCCAACGTGTTAAACGGCTCATGAAAGAGCGGCCGCTGGCAGGGTTGGAGCACATGGTTGAAGAGGTGGAAATTCTGATTATCATGGGAGCCGATCGCATGCAGTCGAAATCGGGGGTTCCAAAGTGGAGAAAGAAGCAGCAGAGTGAGCAACCTGTGCGCGTGTGCATTGGACGTGACGGTCTTATGGAGGATATCCGGCGGAAGTGGGTGGAGGATACGGAGCGTGGATGGGTGCCGAACGGGTTTAGGGCTATCTTTGTGGAGGTCGGGGTGGGAGAAGCTAGTTCTACGGCTGTGAGGACGGAGATTGTGCGGTGGAGGGATGCCAACACCGACGAGGAGAAGGCTGGAATTGTCAAAAGTTTGGTTGACTGTGGGTGGATGACGGAGCGGTCGTTAATGTACGCTCTGAACACGTTGGGACCTGGACCTGGACCTGGAGGCAACCCTCCTTAAACAGTGAACGTGATGTTCATGAACCATTTGTCCGTCCCCGCTACTTTTTGCATTCTGAAATTGTTTTCATACGTTTGCGCGAGTGGGCGCACAGTCTTTTGAATGCAGCCGCATGTGATAAATACTGTCTAATATCAACATCCATGCACTCTGTTCAGCGAAACCTGTGACAACTTTATGCATTCCATGTTGTGACAACGATGAGCTTAGAAAAGCAAGGACCACACTCGGCGCTTCAATGTTTTCTTCGGTTGAAAGTTTAGAGCAAAGCCTACTTCTGAGCACTTCAACCAGCCAGACCTGCAACCTGCAACCTGCAAATTTCACCCTATTCACCGGCAAGCCCTTCCACCATCAAGCACTTGCCATCGCCAAAAACTTGCAAAAATGATAATTGGAACGCTAGAAACTTCAGCCTAAGTCATAAACTTGTTTGCATCGATCCGTCCGCCCGCATCACAAAGAACAGTAAGACTTCAACGTCAGACCCACACCAAGACAATTTAAAATTTCCAAAAAAAATATATTTCAAAAACCCCTCTTTTTATATACACGTTGGCAACAATAGCAAAACTCAAAACACATTACGCGTCGCAACGGCTGCATGCGCCGAAGAAGAAACACAGCCAAGAGAGAAAGCAGAAAATTACGCATTGCGTTGCCTGCATACGGCAAACGAAAAAAAGACACACTGAAGGGGTAGAAGAAGGGGTGTCTTGTGCGAGTAGCGATATGTTGACGGAGAGCTTGTGCAAGAGAGCAAGAAGAGTCGTAGGGACGGTGGTGTGGTCTTCACATGTACCACCTGTGGAGTGAAAGAGAAGAAGGGAGGAAAAGGTAAGTCGGCTGCTTGACAAAACCCAAAAGCAAGACTTGTGTCCGTACATGAGCTTCGCAAGTTCGGTCTTGACCGGGGCGTACGCCGCCTCACCGCGGCCAGCCTCGGACTCGGAGTCGGACCAGTGCTCGCCCTTGGCGTGGAACCGGGCACGAGAGGCGACGATGTTGGCGTAGTAGGCCGGCGTGACGACCGAGACGGCGCGGGTGGCTCGGGCGTACAAGTAGGCCAGCCTGCGTTGCAGAGAAGAAAAGCGAAGTCAATAATCGAAAAGGTGGAGGAGTAAGACGGGCAAGTGATGCTTACTTGTACGTGACCTCCTCAGCGTTGTCGCTCCCGAGGTTGTTCTCGTCAAAGAGGACGTTGTAGTGGCATGGGCGCGAAGTGCCTTGAAGACCCGGGTGCGACATGAGGAAGTAGTCGAATTCGGTTGGGTGGGTGATGCCGGATTCGACCACGGCGCCGGGCATGACGTTGCCGGACTGTGAAAGAGAACCGAGATGACAAGTCAGGTTTCCGTTCGAGAAGCGGGAGGCAGGTAGGGTACGACCGAAGACGTACCCTGTCAGCGTCGTTCTTGTCAAGAGGGAACATTCGAGTGTGGTGACGCTTCTGGACCACGAGGTAAGAGATGGCCGGCTTGTATCCCTTCTCGATCCTGTGGCAGGCGCGGCGGATGGCGTTGACTTCGGCAGTCTGAGTTGGTGCAGGAGGTAAACAGAGTTAGAACCAAGTGTGCTTCGAACACCGAAGCAGGTGCAGGTCATTTGATGTTGATGTTAGATGCGTACCATGACTTCGCCAAACTGGCCCTCGCTCACACCGTCGCGGTAGTAGAGGATGCGGGATGGCTTACGGCCGGTGGATTGGTAGAACTGCATCGGTTTCAAAAAATAGTTAGTCCTCTCCCCTTCTAACCACAATGTCCGCATAACCACAACTCACGTTCTTCAACAACTCAATCACCATAAGCGACATTTCGTTGTAGATCTCCTTCGCCGGCTTGACACGGACCGAAGCGGCGTACTTGGCGATCCTGATGTCCATGGAGCCGACCAAGGCGGCGACGGAGGGGCGAGAGGATTCGGCACCGGAGGGGTGGGTGACGTCGGCACTGGATTGAGAAGAAGAGAAGTGTGAGTGTTGAGAGTGACGAAGAGGGAGTATTTAGGAGGTTACCCGATGATGATGGTCGGTTGAGATGCCACCCACGGCATGGTGTTGGGTGCGAGAGTCAGGTTCGTGCCGCCGAGTTTGACGTTCATCTGCATAAGAGAGAAGAGAGTGCGAGAGTGCGAGAGAAAAGACATTTGAGTATGCTAGACAAGCGTGACCTGAGAGCAGAGCGGCGTATGGATTGGTGACGAACCTTGAGGGCCACGTTCTGGCAGTATTGCCTCTTGGCGGTGGACACGTGCCTGTTCTGCACGCACTGAGTGGGGATGCCGAGGACGGTGTCGGAGACCCGCTTGATTTCGGCGTAGAGGGGCACACCGGTGTTTGGGAGGACGATGAGGAGCATTTCGGGGCGTTTGCCGGCAGCGTTACCTGTGGTTCAACGAAAACGGAAGAGGAAAAACGACAAGAGTTGACTGACATGAACATCGTAATGCAAAAGATGACAGGCATCAAACAACACTAACCAGCCTGCATGAACGCAGCCTTGAGAGCGCCCTCGACGTTTCCAGCGGGGTTAGCGTACATGGATGGCGGGTCCCTCTTGGAGATGTTCATCCCGAGCTGGGCGCAGGTGTTGCAGAGTTCCTTGACAAAGTTGTCGCGGACGTTGGGTGGGCAGTCGCGCTCTTGCATGAAGCAGACCACGGCCCAGGCTCCGAGACCGGCGGGCTGAGGGAGGTAGAAGGAATCAGGGTGAGAGTCATGACGGTAAGTGGAAGGCGTTGACCGACCTCAAAGAACCTCTTGTCGCGGAGAGTCCACGTGCCGTCCCTTGGGTTCTCGGGGCGCGAGCCACCGCCGAAGATGAGCTGCGGCGCCGGCATGATCCTGGCGTTGGCGATGAAGAGATCGTCGGCGGCGGTGATCTTGAACTCTTTGCAGTACTCGTTGTTCTGGTAGTCGAAGAGGGTCAGGGCTTGGGAGATCTTGCCGCTGCGGACCTGTGTGTCGATTTAGGGAAGAGAATGTTAGAAATTGAGGTGGTAGAATCGAGGTCAAAGAAAGGAACTTGAGTTGGCGATACATACATGAGGAGGCTGGCAGGTGAACCGGATCATTTCCGCGGTTTGACGCTCATTCAACTTGCGCGTGTGCCTCTGGCCGGGAACGACGTCGCAGACTTCCATCGGCAAGAACATGTTCTTGCTCGGGTCGCCAACGACGAGGACGGGGAGGTTCGGGTACTGAAGGTCCTTGCCGTACTGCTCCTTGAAGTACTCGGCGATGGTCTTGGTCCGACCCTCGACGGTGAAAGTGGTGCGGAGGGAGGTATCTGATAAAAGTGGAGAATATTACAGTGAGTGAGTGAAGGATTGTTGGCAGTCCAAAACGACAACAAGATACATACCACCAAGCTTGGCGATCCTAAAAATCCTCCTACCGGCAGCACCACGGTGGGAGGTCTGGACGCGGAGCCCCTTGACGGTCTTTTCGAGGCGTTGGACTTCGCGGTCTGGAAGCGGCCTCTGAAGAGCATCCGGGCGAAGACCGAGAACCTTGCTGACGAATTGGACCAAAGGACCGGCTTCGTAGAAGGCCGTGGCGGAGACATCGATGTTGATCTTCATCGTGGTGCCGGCTGGGCGGATCGATTGATGGTAGCCGGGCCAGACCTACAAGTAGATGGGAGGTAAGAAAAGATTTGTGGGTTAATGAAAGTCACAAAGAAATAGAAAAACGAACAAGAAATGCGTACCTCTGCGCCGCCACCGATCGACTGAGCGCCAGCTTGAGTGTAGAAGGAGCGACCAACAGTGACGTATTGGTACTGTGGAACGCGAAGCAAGGTAACGAAGTCAGAACACCATCCCTAAATAAATAGGTCATGTCTGAGGGTAGTAGCCCACCGATGGCTTATGACGGAGAACAATGTCCAAGCACATGATGGCGTCGTAGGGAGTCGTAGCTTGGCGGCCGGCAAGGAATTCGCGCAGCTGGTCCATCTTGATGGTAGCGACCTTCCTGACGCGCATCTTGTAAGTGCGGGGACCGCGCACTTCTCGACCGGCTTTCTTGGCGGCATCGCGTCCTTTCTGGCGCTCGGCGATCTCCTCCTCGTTATCGCCTTCGGGTTCCTGTGTAGGGAAAGAAAGGAAGAACATGAGAACTCAGTCGTTCCAACGCACAAGTCTAACAAATACTTACCACAACTTCAAACGTGAAGCTGTCCCCGAACGGCAAGGGGCGAGCTGCGAACATGTTTTTCCTCCCGTCGAAAACCGGGTAGGCGCCGCCGACCTGAGGGCTGTCCCTGTATTTGTCCTCCCAGACCTTGTAGAGCTTGCGGATGAACGCCGGGGGGGCTTCCGGCGTGTATGCGACGTCGTAGTGGATGACATCGTCTTTGGGGAAAGTGAGAACCTCCACGTAGTTGGCACGAACTCTGAGAATTGATTGAAACAAAAAGGAAAGGAGAAAAAATATATCAGAATCATACCAAAACAACGCCAAACCCCCCCAACCACTGCCGCTGTCGCCCTCCTCCACCTGCACAAATGCAAACAACCCAAATTTGTTGGTCTCGCTCACCTGGTCATCCTGCCGTTCTTCCCAAGAGGCGGCCTTGGGACAAATTGGACTTGCTGAAGAGAGAGCCGCTCCATGCTGGAAGCGACCTCGCTCTCGGTGGTTGCGGACGTCGCGGTGGACATGGTTGACGACGAATGAAGTTGACGAGTAGAGATAGGTTTGAAGAGTCGGGTTCAAGAAAGAAAGTTGCTCTCTGAGAGAAAGTTGTTTTGAACGCTGTAGACTTGACTGAGTGGGGAAAAACAAAAACGGAGGAAGGAAGAGCAATTGTGGGGGAGGTTAGCTCCTTTTATGTTGTTCGTGGAGATGTGGTCCGAAACAGCCAGCCTGCCGCTGACCAACCGAAGCCCAACTCACAGAATTCCCATCCAAATACTATATATTCTCTGTGCGAAAGCCGCGCGTCGGGACGGAGGATCCCCCGGGAAGCACAAACTTTCCATCTTGGGACATAGCTGCTTCAGTGCGAAGGGGTCTAATCGGCCGGTAGTATTTCCACAGCTACTCCCCAACTTTCGTAACGTTCTTTATCCATATATCCGGTTTCAAGGGTAGGAGATATCAGAAAGTGCGTGGGCGGGAGAGCCAGAAAGTGCATGGGCGGGAGATAGCCCGCACGGGTTTTTGTGAAACTTGTGCCTCCTTTCCTTAACCACACACAAGCCATAGTTGTGGCTTCAAAAAGTAAGTGAAAAGGATCTTTCGTGTGAGCTGTGAGCGGTGGGAAAGGAAACCCAGACAGGGGTTCGAAATTGCGTGAAGCGCAGCCGGGTCCTCAGGGTAGGGTCCTGCTCATGAACATGAATGTCGTCTGACGTTTTTTGACAGGTGACACGTGCTAAACCAAAAACCTGTTCCAAAGCACGTTGAGAAACAGGAGAAAGTGCGCGGGCATGTGGGAAACGCATTTTTTTATAGTTACGATTGCACTTTTTTCAAGTGTTCCCGCCTTGTCAAAACTTTGGATACCTGTTGCTTTTAAACGCGTCACAACTACCTTTTGGATACCTGTTGCTTTAAACGCGTCGGAATGGGGGACCTTTGGAGCAGATTCACACACACCCTACGGATTAATATTGCAAAAAATAACAAGTTAATTATTACTCCAATGGATCAAATCACAAGCTAAAGTAATAGAATAAGTCTCTTCATGGCGCGTATCAGGATTCTTCCAAAGCATGCGCATGTTCCCATTATATGAAGAATCCATCATTATTCCTATCCAAGCTACCACGGCGAACCCCGCCTTCCCTCCCCACCTCCCGC
Source organism: Borealophlyctis nickersoniae (assembly GCA_027604605.1). NCBI lineage: Eukaryota > Fungi > Chytridiomycota > Chytridiomycetes > Rhizophlyctidales > Borealophlyctidaceae > Borealophlyctis > Borealophlyctis nickersoniae. The sequence continues at coordinate 7,842 of JADGKA010000185.1, read as the reverse complement.
TGGGACCTGATCCGTCCCAATGTGGACATTGGAGGGCCCACCGGGATCTTGATTTGGCGATTTTGGAGACTCCTCTCTCACATCTTCTGTCCCGCCCCGTTTTTCAGGCGATGGCACTCTGCTCTCGCCTTCCGCAGGTGTTCGCGCCCTCTCCTTTCCCTTCCCTGCACCAAAAATTCGCCTGCGCACTTGCTCGTCAATCTCGTCGTCCCTTACTCCGACTCTCTTGGCGTTGCGGACAAGTCTGATTGCATATGTGTCAGACAGCGGTTCCATAAGGCATAATGTTCACTTTACCTATTCCTGGTCTCACCTCTCGACCCTATTCCGTTCCATCTCCACAACTCTTTCTCTTGCTTTCCGCATCTCCTCACCCCTCTTCGTCCACTCATCCTCCACTTCGGCAAATTTGACGTCCAAAGCCGTCCGATCCGCTTCCACATCAACAGAACGCTGGTTCGTTCCTACGGCTTTGGATAAATGGGAAAGATGGGACTGTGTGGTGGATTTTTTATGCGAGACAAAGGAGCGCCGAGCTGCAATGAACCATTGTTAAGTGGCTGTCGCCTACAAAGACGGATGAACCTGGATTTACCTTCAGCAATTTCCCGCATAGCGCGTGCTCTCTGCTCCTTCTCCATCGCGTCCAATCTATTGAGTGTCAATGGACATCAGAAAGTTGAACCATCTCCACGCCCGCAAATCTCTGTCTTGCACTGTCTTTACCTAGCCTTTCTTTCAGCATGAGTCTCTTCTTCACCTGCAGGTGCAATCACCAGTCAACTCCGAATCCCTTGCAAGCCATCTCCCCAAAAGCACGATGCCCGCAACTCACCCATCATTTGCTCCCACCACTTTTCAACCATATCATTCATCTTCCAATCCGCACTTTCCCAGGCCCTCCGATCCTTCCGCAGCTCTTCCGTCAACCGCGACACTTCATCCGCCACTTTGCGTTTCCTCAGACACTCCTCTTCATCTTTCCGAATCCTCTCTTTCATCTTGCTCTGGTAGTTCACAATGAATTCCGGGTATTGGTTGAACAAAGGGTATTCTCCCTTCAGTAACGGTCGGAAGGGAGCCAGGAAGGTGGAGGGTGAGACTGTGGAAGGAGTTGTGGCGGCGAGGTGGTAGGCGGATTGAATGACGTGGGAGACGTTGGCGGTTGGGGTTCGGCGTTGGAAAAAGTGCTGAACATCATCCGCCAACGAGATCAATTGTTAGCTCAATGGACGAGAAGAGATCTTTACCTTCACAGGGTCATACCTTAAACTCCTCTTTCTTCTTACAATCCAGCAACGCTACCCGATGACCAATCAGATATGCTACCAGAAAGTAGTACGCAAACGACGGTGGTGCGGTCACAAAATGGTCCCAAATCTGCAGCCAATCGTTTTTGGAAAACAGTTCGGAAAACAACGCCCGGAGAGGAAGCCATGCGTATACCTGACATTGACGCGTTGAGATCACGGCACTCAAATATACAAATGATTGTGCAATGGGTTTTACCTGACTCGTCACTTTGTGCTGCACCAAATGCCCCAATAACTCTGAATCATGGTATCCCAGCAAATCCTCTATAATGTCCAGACACTCAATCGGCGGATTAGGATAATACTCCCACCATTTTTGACACCAATTCGCTGCGCGTAGGAGAATACACACGGTGAGTCGAACTAAATGGATATTTCAATCTGGGGGAAACGCACCCAAAACCGTCATGACCACCTCAAGCCCCGAAAACATATCCCCGATAAATAACTTTACAAAGGGGAACACAAGCGAGGGAAGGTACTCTAGATTTTCGAAAATGGGCGACCAGTACGCTAGGGCTGATAGCACTCTGCCATTGAACAGTCAGAGGTCCTCAACGGAATTTGAAGGCGCGAAAAAAATCTGTTTTGGGCGTACCTCTCCATAGATTTGGCCAATCGATCACTCTTCAACGGGAACTTCTTTCTAAAGTCCTTGACGGAAGGATGCATCCCTTGATCCAAAAGTGCTTCGTACGATTCTCGATTTTCGGGTAATTTAAGGAGAAATCGCCATATTAAGGTCCTTCATCGAGAACAAATTTGCAGCGTGAATCCTCCCACAAAATTGCCATGTCAGCGTTCACTGCAACAACAAGTCTGCATTACCTCCATTCATCAGGGTACTTTCCATAGTGATGTAAAAATCGGCGTAACCTGACGCGATTCAGCGAGGATGTCTCTTCCTGGGACAAGATTACCAGATTAAGTTTCAAAGACAGGAATAATGGTTTGCTCATGTTTGTGTTTTACCTTCATTTCCACAAGCTCAAAAAACGTGACTGGTTTTGGAGCCGCAAGGCTGATCCGTTTTCGAGGAACTGTCAGAGGTTGGTGCGATTTTAGACAGATAGGCATGTCTTCACTTCGAGCACATAGAACATACCCTTTTCAGTAACGGGTTCCTCAACAGGGGACGTAAGCTAATCAAAACAGGGAATCAGCCTTCAATTAAGACGCAAAAAGCCAAAGGATGTTTCAAAGTTACCTTCTCGGCAACCTCAGATGTTTCTTCCGAAGGTATGACTTCCTCATTCTAAAAACTCGTAAGATTCACCGCAAGGACCATTGCATCAGAAAGGTGTGTGTCACCTTTGCCCCCGGCTCCAAAACAGGATCCAATCGCAACATGTTGATCAGGTATTTTGCATCGAGCAGGATGGTTGACAACAGGCGCCCGTCGGGAGATATCGCAAACGATTTGAACTGGACAAGAATTCAATCAGGCTTTTGCGTACGCTTAGGTAACTCTGAATGGAAGCTGCAATGGCAAATCACCTTGTGCCGACCTTCCAACTGTCCCACAAATCTCGCATCCGCCGCTTCCAAAAATATCAAGTCACCCGTATTCGATAACACGGCAACGATCTACAGCCAAGTAACACAAAAGTTAGTTTCTGGATCCAAAGGTCTGTGAAGAAAGAGCTCTCCAAGCCCATACGTTGGTTGACCCGATAAACTCAATCTGGGATATAAGCTTGTTCTCGAACGATGGTATCAAAATTTCGTGCATTAAACGCTTTTCGACTAGGTTCCAGACATATACGGTCGAACCTCTAACAAGGCAATGTGCGTCAGAGCTTCCGAGTCAACTTGCTTATCTCCACATTTTCGGAAACTCACAATCCACCATACGCTAACAACTCCCCGCTCGCGCTTGACGTAAAGTACGAGTTCCGAAACGCACTCAAAGTCTTTGTCTCAACCTCGCGTTCCCCCGGAGCCGTCCCTGTGATTTGGTCCAGAGTAATCTTCCATTGCAATGTGAACGTATCTGTGGCCCAAATCAGCATCGTGCCGTCTGCAAAAGACGTGATGATGTTGTGTCCATCTGGTGAGAAGCTCGCCTGCAATCAAAATGGGGGTCATTCGGCTACTTCTTTTGAATGCCGGCAGGGCGTTTTGTCCGAAAACTATGCACCTGCTGTACACCAGACGGAGTTCCGACTAATAGGCGTTTGCGCTCCCACTTTTCGGTGTCCCACAAAATGGATTCAGTGGCAGATGTGGATAGAGCAAGGGGTTGAGTTGGGTGAACCGACAGTTGGTGCGGCTCCGAGCTATGGTATGCAGGTAGTTTGGCAATAAGTTGGCAAGTATCTGAAACCGAAGGCGGGTTTGTTCTTCATGTCGCAATTTGTTCTATCGCGGCTGTGTTTGCTCTCACCAATGTTGTAGCAGTGTAAGGAGTTGTCTGAAAGACCAACAAAAATCTCTCTTCGTCGGACACTGTTGAAAACAATGCATGATCCAGAAACACCCGATCGAGCAACCAGCCAGAATCTGAGAAATACATAACGTGAGCGAATGACCAGGATGCTCAGTTTCTCGAAGCAGGAAGCCTCCCGACGTCCAGTCAAAGCTAACGCAAAACCCACTTGTTTTTCACAAAATCCAAGACGAATACGTGACCCCTCTGATCAACGGCCGCCAGGACAAATGCATAATTGACCGGTAGTCTCCCACGGGCCGACTCAACGGGTTCTGGCGGAGGAGTCATCTCCCTGCTAAAGCATAAACATGAAAATGGGATGGGCCGCTGCGCAGTAATCCCATCTCCGTGTCGAACGATGCCGCCGGCGTCGTACACGCGCAGCAGCGTCCTGTTTGCAGGGGATCGAAACGTCAAGCTCGGTCACATTCTGGCGAAGCTACGGGAAACCCTCGCGTGCGGTGCTGAGAAAAGGCAAAGTGTCTTACCCTTTGGTGTGAAACCCGCCCACGATATGTCGCCATTCTTTTGGGGTCCATATCGTGCCCGACTTTGCATCGCCAACGAACACCGATCGAGGAGGCGGTGTCGTAGAAGCCGGCTCGACTGTCAGTACCATTACGAGAGACAAACAAAGGTGGAGCGCGCTATGCAGTAATAATAACGCGCGAGGAAGACGGTCGCGACAAAAGACGTCGGTTGCCCGACGACAATGCAGAGGAAGCGAGAGAACGCGCGGGGTGTTTGCGTCCTGAACGGCTCTGTCCGAAGCATCGGATTTATGCATTGTCCAAGCCACACTCGAATGTTTACGATTCGAGCGCGAGCGTTTTCAGCAAAGGCCAGCAATGGCGAATGTTTACCACACGCACATTGCGACCGTCGTGGGATCTCTATCTCAACTGCCGGCAGACCTTCTCAAGCCGCTCATTGAGCGCCAGAAGTTCAAAGATAAGGGGCAGTTTGCGGTAGCCTTAGCCAAGCTTGCTGCACTGGGAAAGAAATGTCGGGGTGCAGGCAGCAACTCTGAGGCAGGCACTGGGGTAGATTTAGTTGATCTATCACCGCTGGAATTTGGAAAGCGGCTTGCTCAACAGGTTGGTGCACTACCGTGATTCCAAAACAATGCAAGAAACCGCGGGGCTCACCGACGCCACTTCTCCCGTACGTTTCCTTTCCCAGTGGCCGCCAGACGACAAGTACATATCTTCAGTCACATGCACTGATACGTTCCTGAACTTCTATGTCAACCCCGAGACTTTCATTACTGCCGTTGTCAATGATGTTTCTCTCCCGTCTTTTCCTTCGCATCACTTTCCAAATGACAACATCCATCGAGAATCATCGGGATGTGTGATCATCGAGTATGCTATGCCGAATATGGGCCAGCCGTTTGAGTCCAACCATTTGCGAGGGATTGCCATTGCCAATTTTGTTGCGAGAGCATGTGCGATGGTTGGATATGAGGTGGAGACTAGATGCAGGATGGGGCTGTGGAGGATCGAAACTGGTGAGAAGAGTCGTTTTGTAACCACGAACTTTGAAGGGTGCCGAGCAATGTATAGATCCTAAGGTGACCCGCCCTATGTTATTTTAGGACTTTTGCTGCTGGGTTGCGAATCGCACTTTTCAGCGCAGGCATTGGATGAGGATCCGTTAAGCCACCTGCAGACTCTTCTTGAAGAAGGAACGCGTTTTGCAAACAGTGATCCCAAAGCAATGTCTAAAGCTGCTGATCTTCTGCGCGGTCTCCATAATGCGGATCCAGACATTACACAGAAATGGCACCGTCTTTTCAACGTGTGGTCAAAGCATTTGCGCCGCGTATTTGATCGCATGAACATGTCTCTTGACATTAGGACAGATGAGCTAGAGTGTGGGCAAAACAGCGCTATCCAACCGGTTTTGACTGCCTTAGAAAACGTATATCATTTTGTTGATGCACGACAGCCGCCAGATCGCACCATCGATCTATCCGACCAGAAACTGGGACTGGCGACATTGATTGACTCTCATTCCAAACCCACCCCTATTACTGCGGACGTGGTATCGGAACTTGAGCGGCGGAAGCGGGGACGACTGATTAAAGTTGCGTTGCATGGACGATCATATTCACACGCCCAATGCCGACGCCTGGTAGACGACGTCGCGCGCTCAATGGGCATTACCCTCCACTCATCAGAAGACGTTTCCTTTCGCTCTCTGACCGGATTTGCGGATCCTCCCGTCACATCCCTCGTCACCCTCCTGGACCGTGGAAAACAACATATGATGCGGCTAGCTGCGCCCGAGTTTGAATATACTGAAGACGAACACGGTGGAGAGACAATTGATACAGAACAAACGGCGGATGTTCTCGCGGTTTCCGCGGTTGTTTTGCAAATTTTGCAAGGAAAGCGCGGAAAAGATCATGTGTTTGATTGGGAGAGAGTGGTAGCAGAAGCACGAGATGCAGGGGTGTATGTGCAATACGCGCATGTACGATTATGCGGGTAAGGTTCTTTCGATGGTCGTAACCTTTTCACTTGTACACGCTTCTTATTTACATTTGTTCACAGCATATCCCGCAACTACCCTCTGCCCATCACATCCATATCTGCAACTCCACTCACCTCCCTCGCTCCGCACCCAGCGGCCCTCTCCCTCGCACTAACACTCTCCTCCTTCCCTTCGATCCTTGAACAAGCATGCACAACATTCGAACCGTCCCTTCTGGTCACATACCTTATCCGTCTCGCCGGCGCAATTTCATCGGTCAATTACGTGTTGCGGGTGAAAGATCAACCCGAGGACGTTGCTGCTGCGAGGATGAGGTTGTGGGAAGCCGCGAGGACGGTTAGTAGGATTGCAATGGAGTGTGTGGGGTTGAAGGTTTTGAAGAGGATGTGAGGCGTTGGGGTCGTCCGAAATACAGTGTGCCAATTCAAATGGTGAAATGTGTGTCTTTGCGCCAATGGTTTTTTTTGAGCTACAAACGACGGCAAGAGTCTTCTTGCCTCTGTTTCAGTCCGGAGGCGGAGCAGAACGAAGAAATGGATGCGACGGATTGAGTGGCATTTCATTTCATTTCATCGTTGGAACGCAAGCAAGGTCCATTTCCGGCCAGCACAGGAACACTTTGATACTTGATATTGTGATGAAACATTCTAACAATATGATTCTCCTCCGACTATTTCCAAATCGATCTCGTCTCCCCGACATGCCATCCCTCTCGAATACTAATCTCCTGTGCCTACTTAGCTGCAGGCGCCGAGACCCGTAGCTTCAATATTGCAACAAACCAGAACGGCCATGCCTCTTACAGTACAAGGCGACGCTCGGAACATAACCGCTCAGACATTAGGATTTGAAGTATGATATTACCAGCCAGCAGATACTAACGTCTACATTCAATCTGATTCACAATCATTTAACCCTTAACCTCCCTTACTGGTGGGAAAGGCAGAGCTCGTGCAAACTCCAGCTTCACAACAACAGTCCACGTCGTTGATAACCATCCCCTTGACACCACGTGAGCTTTGACGGTGCACACTTTAAAGTACCACTTATCCTCACCCCGCTGCGGACCCCATGGCCCAAACGTAGTCGTCTCCAGTCCCAGGCGCTGTGGTGTAGCATGGTAATAATTGACACCCCCTAGACCCCTTCTACACTCCTCTAAAAGTGCTTTAACGTCTTTGTCGACTCGAGTCGCTAGCTTTGGGTGAACGTAGTTGAGTAGGGCCGTGTCCGGATTCTCAATGGTGTGGTACTCCCACTTTGGCGGAAAGTCTGTACGGTGCTTGACTGTTGCTGTCATTGGGTGGGGATAGCTTTTGAACCAATAGCGAGATGCGAACTGAATCTTTATTGGAGGGCAGAGGCCCTTTTATGCAGGAGAACTAAACTGACTCGCTTCGAGAACTTGAGAGCATATTTCACGCTTCTACGCGACGCGCGAGAAACGCGTCTTTGTTTACATCAACCGCTGCGCCACATGTGGTTTATATGATTGACCATCGCTATGATCATAATAATATAGCTTGATCGAATCTTTTAACAGTAATCGCACATAAATCATTATCAAAATCTCATCTTGCAGCCTCGTTTCTGTAATTA
>JADGKA010000184.1:0-31776 GCA_027604605.1 Borealophlyctis nickersoniae | reverse complement strand
CCCCACCGGGCCCCACCATTCCCCCACGTAACGCATGGACATTCACACACCTCAAAAACGGCACGCTTGTAGCCAACATCGTCGTCGATGGGAACTACACCCGCGTCGACCCGGCGACATTCTTCTCCCCGCACTTTCCACCCACGTTTTTTGTATCTGGTACGCGGGATGGGAGTGTTCCGCACACGTTCTGTGTGCAAGCTCATGAGGAGTTGCAAAAGTTTGGTGTGCGGACGTTGATTGTGCTTGTGGAGGGGAAGGATCATTTGTTTGATGAGGGATTGGAGGTGGATGATGAGCTGTTTAAGGAGAGTGTGGGAAAGGGGTTGGAGTTTTTGGCGGAGATGGTTGGGAAGTAATTAGATGGGGCGTTGGTGTGCGGGTTGCGCGGGCGGTGATGTGCCCATGTCATCAAGGGCACTGAAAATCTAGTTGTGGCTGTCATTCCATCTTTTTAAATCACAACGCACAATAAATCTGCAGATACCGCAACGCAGTCAGTTCCGAAAAACCTTCCATTCATGCAAGGTACATTGACTTTCGTAGGTTGACCCCAATGACTGATGGGACCGCCGGATACCCAACCATCCAGAGTGGTTTCCCAACCTTTCGCGATGCCATGCGAGGGTATTAAGAACAACAATTGTACGGCAATGGTCAACATTGCATATATTTAACAAAGTGAAATGTGCATTTTCATGATGGGGTGTACCGGAACAAAAACTCTTCAACGACAAACGCAAACGCAAACGCACACATCCAGTGCTTGATCCACATGGTAACATAAATTACCGGTTTGTCTTGTTTCTGTGCGGAACCTACTTGCGAACTACCCAAGTGTCCGGATACTACCTCTGTTGTATCCCATCCTGATCTCTTCGCCTGTAAATCCAACAGATTGTCCTAGCAGAATCTACAGATGTAACATACACTATCAACTGGAATTCCTCCCGACGTAGTCCCTCGTCCTTGCCATCCACAGCCCCACCTCCGTCAACCTCTTTCCCACCTCTCCGCCACAACCTTCCCCCACTCCCACACCCTGCGCCCAATCCCATCCCTCGCCAAAGGCTTAATCACAATCTCCTCCATCCCACTCTCGACACACAGATTCATCTCATCCTCCAACACCACCGCCGTCAAACACGCGATAAACGGTTGCGGTGCCCCGTGCTCCGTACACAGCGCACGGATAGCGCGGCAGGCGTCGGCGCCGTTGAGGGTGGGCATTTTGTAGTCTATGAGGATGAGATGGGGTAGGGTCGAGGTCGGGGTGGATGAAGGGAGGAGGGATTGAATGTGATTTACGGCCTCGTGGCCGTCGTCACATTCGTTGATGTTGTTGTATTTGAAGGATTTGAGGAATTGGCGGAGGATGCGGCGGTTGATGGGGTTGTCGTCTACAATGAGAATGCGAAGGTCGGGTCTGTGTTCGCCGCCAGTACGCCAAGAGAGAGCTGGCACGCTCGGTTGCGCTGTTGGCGCTGGGGATGACGCCGTCGATGATGCCCGTGAAGTCGGTACCGGGGACGGGGACGCTTGTGATGATGCTCCCAACGACGATAATGATGCGGTGGAGGACGCAGAGCCCTCACGTCCGATCAGCGTGCCAGTAGACCCGGCCCCGCCATCGTCACCGCATGAAATGCCTGTGGAGCCGAGCTCACTCCCGTCTCCCATGGGGCTCTCGACCATAGCAGTTTCGCTTTCTGCGGGACCTTTGTCCCCATGCCTATTTTCATCCCTGACGCCCTTGACCCAAACCCAGAACTGAAACCTGGTCCCTTTCCCCTCTCCTTCGCTCTCAACCCACATATCCCCACCCATTCTCATCACCAGCTGTTTAGATATCGCAAGGCCCAACCCCGTCCCTTCGATAGTTTGGTCGCTGGCATCGCGGGCACTATCCACCCGCGAGAACGGACGGAACATTTTCGGGATATGGGATTTGGCAATCCCGATGCCGTTGTCCTCGACGGTGAAATGGACGCGGGTGTAGGTTTCTTGCGATTGCGGCGGCGGTGACGGCGACGGCGACGACGACGACAATGTGGGTGATGGTTGTGACGAAGGCGAAGAATCCCGCGGACACGTTGAAAAGTGGGCCGTCGCGAGAATGTGATCAGGGGGTTTGGATTTTGGCACAGAGGAGAGGTACAAATTGATTGCGCCGCCCGCGTTTGTGAATTTAGTGGCGTTGCCGAGCAGGTTGATCAGAACTTTTCTGAGGCCGGATTCGTCGGATCGGATTCGTCCTATGGGGCCTAGACTGACTTTGAGCGAGTCGTCAATGTGCGCTGAAAGGCTTATATTCTTCGAGGTGGCGCGATGGCGAATAATTTGAAGTGACTCGTCTACGCATTTGAAGAGCGGAAAGTCGGTGCCCTCCGCAGCGGCATGTGGTATGCGCGAGAGATCCAGCACATCGTTAACAACGGAGAGGAGGTGATTACTGCAAACTCCCAAGGTCTCCAGAAGAGAGTGCACAGAGTCAGGATCACTGCGGGCCGGGGAGATTTCCGCGGACGGGGTCCGTGCGGTTGGATTCAAAATAGTGTCCTTCAGTATCTCTGCGGTGCCGATGAGACCGTTGAGTGCTGAGCAGCAAGAACAATTAGTTTCAGCGATTGAAATGGCAAGCGGCAGAAGTAGATAACAAATATCATGACGACATACGTGTGCGGATTTCATGAGACATTTGATTCAGAAACTCGGTTTTCGATTTGCACTCTGCTATAGCAACCTCTTTGGTCATATTCAACTCCTCCTCCACCTTCTTTCTATCTCGAAGATTTCTCAACCAATACTTGAGAAAGACTGACGGTCTGTCGTCCGAGTTCCATTCCTCGGGTGGAATGTAATAGAAATTGTCGTACAGCTCCAGGCCGACGCAGGTGAGGGGATGCACATTGATCATATTGAGCAAGACCTGCGATCCAAACATGTGACGATTGTATTGACAGATTGCTGTAAAGGGTGGAACGAGGTGGTCGAAGATTTGAGCCTGGTTGAATGTTATTCGCGTCATTTGCGTGCCCAAGGTGAATTAGGCGCCACAAGGGCGGCAACCCCCTGGACCCAACCTGCCGAGCGCATCGCTTCGCTCGCGCAAGGGCGCAAAGTTGGGGTTGAGACAAACCCACACTTTGCGCCGCCAGCTTGCATCCGTTCGCCCCTCGAGTCTAACCATAATTCCGCGCCAGCTCGCTCCGCTCGCATAACATGGACCTACCTATAGCATCACTATCAAGGAACAACTGATTCACCATACTCTCATACTTCACAACGTCCTCATGACGTTCCATATGCTTCAAAATCCAGCTCATTTCCCCCACAATTCGCAAACCGTCGTAACCTTGAGATGTCGCGGTGTCTATTGTTTCCTGCAGCAAGGCCAGCATTGCGTGCAAGTCGAATTTGCCGTTTTTGACGTACGCTTGATCGTAGGTCAGAAACTCAAATTGGCCTTTGGAGATCAGGTCATCGATATCTACATCGGAATCAGATGGGGAAAAGTAGCTGAGGATTGCCTGTTTTGTGATAGCGTCGCCGATGTATACTATTTTTTGGTTTTGTTGTTTTCCGCCGCGAACGAATTGAATCGTCACTGTTCTATGTTCTTCCGCCTTGTGGTTAAAAAAGATAAAGATAATGTTACCAAAGGGGCCTGCAATTAACCGAGCAGGAACAACGATGCAGTGCGATGCACAAATGCGATACGATACGATACGAATACGTACAGTTTCATATAGAAAGCAGATGTGGTCACCCTTCTGCAGCTGTTCTATTGCTCTGAGGGTGTAACCGAAAGATTTGTCCGGACGACAGCGTCTCGTGGGAGTGTTGGACCACCCGTTTGTCGTCGGGGAGTCGTGCAAAGGAGAGCAGCAGTCTGACGAGCGCAAACAGGGGGAAGTCGCAACCGCCATTGTTATTGTTCAAGGAGGGCAAATGCCTGTGAGAGTCCCAGGTGCACTTGGATATGAAAAAGTCGATGAGAGTAGTACCGCTATAGTACCGCTATAGTACCGCCGGTACTAGATGGACTTTCTTCGATTTTGAGGACTGACAGAAATGGAACTGCCCAAAAAGTCAAGAGAGTGGCCCCAGTTTTTCGAATCCAGGAACGTCACGTGATCTAAAGGCTACCCCGGTATCCGTGTTGTACTAAATAACCCATTCCCGCAATGAATTAAAGTCCCAACAAACCGCTTACAAACTGTATACATCCGGTTTCCAAACCCTATTCATGTCTTGATATGGCGCAAAGGCCCGGTATTCCACTGGGCCAATGGCCTCATTATCCACCACACCGAGTGGACGGGCTGAACGAAAAGCTTGAATTTCTGAGTATTCGGGCATTCAGTTGGGAATGGAGACAGCATCTCTATATGTAGTATGCGACAGACGGTTGGATGTCGGGTAGTCATCTTCCTTCCAGTCTCCGTCGTTTCTTGTCCCGCAGTGGTTTCTGATACCTGCACCGGTCTAACTGCCAATGAAACTACTCCCATCGTAGCTTGTTGGAACTTGCCTCCAACGTTTCCAGGAACTGCGCAAGGCCGGAATGGAGGCACGTAACATTTTGAATGCACAAAGCGTGTGTTTTGATAAAATGGTACAGAAGTTCGTCCTCGTCCAGAGGAAAAGTCGAAGAACTGCATGAACGAATTTTTATGGTTCTGCGCAGAAAAGGCGTAGCAACAAAGGAGGTAACAAACTCGCACACTTCACCATAGATTGGGTATCCACACCCAAAGCGCGTCAGCGCGTATTTTCCTTCATTCCGTTTTCTGAAGGGCCAATTTGTCGTGGCGGTTTATAGGTGATTTCAGGGGAAGACCAGGTTGAAGCTGTCCAGGCAAATGCTCCACCTCTGTTCTCAAAGCCAAGACTCAGACGAGGCGCTGGAAGACAATGGAAACGGCCCAAATCATCAAATCGTCATAAGGAGGCCGGATGGTTCCCCAACACTCTTTATGTCTGCTCGTCTTTTTCCGAACACCAAAACCTTGCTCTACTCGTCGTTTACTCTCCGTAAATTCACATGCGTACACACAGATTTGGAACGACGAGGACGCAATCAGTTCGGTCATCGGCACCAAATGACGCCATCGCATGACCAGTGCAACATGGCAGTTTTTTTGCATTTTCTCTGTTGGAAAAACAAATGAATGGCCACCTTCAATCATACAGATGGTCAGGTGCGCTAGCACGAATTTGTTGCCAAAGTGTGTGACGTTTCCCTTGCTTCTGTAAAACTCGTCAGACCATGTTTGGGCGTGGGTAGGTCATTGTCATTTATCGCTGCTCGTCCGACCGTGGTGCATTAGTTTGCAAGTCCGCATTCAATCGGATACTACGATGCGCATATCACTCTCCGCAATCGGAACACATATTCGCGGGATGGCAAGAGTAGCGCATTGCTTCGGGTCTTCCATCCTTGTATGTTGCTTTCTTCTTTTAATTCTTCCTTTTTTCCCGGAATTTTGGACTTGAATCAGGAGTTTGTTTCCTCGGACCCATCGAGCAGTGCGGGAAAGCAAAAGCCTGTACATCTTGCGACACAAGATCCACAGGCACTTCATGGCAGGTTCCTGTTTTTTTTTTTCGCAAGTGACGTACTTTTCGTCCCCAACCCCTGTGCGGACCAAAAGGCAAAAGGCGCTGGGCCCAGCATGGTCCCGTCATGGCATTTTTGTGTTAATGTGGGTAATGCCAAAAACAAAGAGAATTATGCCGCTTCACATTCTCACAATCAGGGGTTGAAACGGGTTTGGTCGTTGACCCAAGCAAAAGGACGTACCATTGCCACTCCTTTGACGTTCGCGACTGTTGGTAAGAAGCTCCACACCGTAATCCTGCATCAAAAAATGAAGCGGATTCTACCAGAAAAAAAGAAGGTTCGGCTGCCCAGCAACACCAAAAGCCGGAACAAAGGAGATAGCCCCTCCTTTTCCTCCCTTTGTCCGTGTTTTCGTAAACTCAATTACACCCCGCACTTGTTCTTCAATTTTGGTTGAACCCCGTTCTAATGAGGCGGAAACAAAAAAATACACCATTGCGCGATATCGCATTTACGGAAATCGTCGAACCCCGGACAACGGTATCCGACAAATTGCATCCCCACAGATGAGTTCCACTGCCCATTGTGTTGGCATGCCGGAGTACCTTTGGTGAGGCGCGGATGGACGTTAGCAGGACGTTAGCAGCCCGCTCTTACATGGGAAGTCGTGCGAGCTTCATTCTCTTTGGCACAATTAGCCGAGAGCCCCACTTCTCCCCCGCCTCTTCGCGCTAGCGTCGTTCAGATGGAGCGCCACGGGCGAAAAAATAATAGGAGTCCGAATACGGAGTAGCCGTTGTCGTCCATTCAATCCCGAAAAGGCGGTATCCCACGCTAAACGGACCAAGTCTCACGGCACATCCTGAGGACAGCAGTTGAGATGCCGCTGGGTGTCGCAGGTGGGCCGCTCTTATGGAAAGAACTGATACGTGTCTTTGATTTCTGCCGTTCATTCGGGCGAGGGACGTTTGGCCCACCTTCGTCGCTTTTCGTCATGCCCAATTGTACGCGTAACAGGCGTGATGCCTTTCGTCGGCACATCCGTACCCTGAACAAATACCTTATCATCACCGAAAACTACCGAAAGCGCCTTCGAACCGGGCTGACTGGGAATTTGTTCGCGGCCAAGTATTTTTTTTCGTAATGTCGAGAACATCAGAAAAAAAATTGGAGGACAAGATCGGCAGCCTTATCAAAGCGCAGCAAGACTGCTTTTGAACGTATCCCATTTTCGCGGCGAGCTTCACGGAGAACGACGGACCTATTTCAGTAGGCAGGTATCCAACCGCTGCTGCGCAGTTCACTGCCAATTCGCAGCAAACCAATGTGCTAAATGGGCAGACCAACAGGAATCTACCTTTGTCTAGCCTATTTCTTATTGTCGCCAAACGTTTTTTTGGTGCCTGAAAATCCCAGAGATGAACCGCCCAAAAAACCGTCGCCACCACAATGTACGGAATTGACGTTCCTCCTCTCAAGTAACATCAAGACGCTTAAATTGTCAAATAACGGCGATAGGACAAAACACAGGACACCAGGTCCATACAGCGTTCCGATACTTCCTCCACTAAGTCCGTCGCTTTTGCACGACAACAGAGGGCAAACCCGGCCAGACGGATTGTTTTTTTTTAAGCCCCCGCCTTCTCAATTGCAACATCACAACACCCACGCATTCCCCCCAGAAGCAAATTCGACGAGAATGTCAGGCTTGGTGGGTTTAGGTGTAGGGTATTCAAGCCTCTCATCCCAAAATTTGGACCATGTTTTTTTTAACTTTTTCGAGCACTTTTCCACCCTACTTCGCTCTTTTGAGCACACAGAACCCCCCATAAGATGCCAGTCTGTTGGCAGCTCCATTTGGGACGTTGGACGTTGTCAAACCACATTGGCCCATTGGTACGATTCCAAACAGGGTAGCGGGATATTCGATCCACAATTCTGATCTAGCCTAAAGGTAGATGTAAGAAGGCTGATTCTTTTTTCTTCTCGGTCCACGGCGGTTGCGCGGTGGGTGATTTCAAACTGTCCGGAACTCTGACCGACAAAAGCAAAGCGTGGCGGAACTGGGAGCTGAGTGGGTTTCAGTAAGTTAACCCGCCCCACTTCTGCCGAATGGATCCGACGCCCCTTTGCCATTTTTTCCGGCGTCACTCAAATATTGGTGAACCGCACCACAACACATCCTCTACCTGCCATCCCACCAAACTTACGACACTCAGATTCTTCAGAGAGGTCGTCATATCCATTGTGAAATGCCGCAAAAAAGGGCGGGCAACCAAAGAGGGCCTCTATCCCCGTTCGTACTCGAAGGAAACAAGATTTTTTTTCTTGCAAAATCACTTTTGTTCTGGGCTTCGACGCAGCCGTATAACTTGTGCAAAGCAACCGGATGAATCAGTTGAGTTGAATTAACGACGTTGCGGATCCTATGCTATATTGACCACACCTCGTTGTACCATACCATAAGCGCCTTTGCACCGGTGCTGGCTGGGAATTCGCTGGTGGCCCGAAAGATTTTTTCTTTCGAAATGTCAAGACCGAAAAAAAATAACGAAAACGACGAAAGGAAAAGACGGTTGGTCATATGAAAAGGCAGCCAGACTGCTTTTGAATTGACCGTATCCCACTTTCACGAATCAAGCTTGCAGAAAACAATGTTTTTTCCACACATCCATTTTTAAAGGCGCCGCAGGCTCGTGCATGTGATGTGCGCACCGCAGGCCACCAACATCTGCCACAACAACCAGATGCGACCGTGCTAAATGGCCGACATCTACTCTCCTCATGTTACCGGTCTCCAAATCTACTTTTTTCGGAGATACAAGTCTCCAAAATTTCCGAATGTGAACCCCAAAAAAGCCATCCACCTTCTTCCGCGGAATTGATATTCCACCGTTTGAATGTCATCAATACTTGTTTTCAGTCCGCGGTCCGCCCAGCAAAACGCAATGTAAATGACAATTCCCTGCGCGCAGTTTGAGGGTAAGCATGGTCAAACTTGGGAGCTTCAATCATCAAAGCAGCTCTTCTAATTCGTCTTTGCCTTTACTTGTGCCAAGATACGGTGTTGTCATTGCCTTTCATCCTTCCAATGTTCCCTGAGACGAAATGTGGTACATCTCTGTGAGGTTACCTGCGCTCTTTTTTAGGTCGATGATTCGACATACATTTTTAATTGAGAAAGTGGGTGAAATAGACAAAAGGGCCGACACAGCGTATGCGTTGCAACGAAGACTGTTCAAGCTTTTGCGGCTTCCGTACCCTGTTTGTGAAAAACAAAACTGCGCGTCCATCCAAACCTACCTCGGCAAACGCTGGGGCGGTTGTGGTTCGGCTGCCATGCCATGTCATTGGGTTTTTTCCGTCTCCGTTTTCGGCATTGGGTTTGTTTGCTTTACCTCAAACCACACTAAAGAGTGAGACGACTTTTGGTTTGGCGAGCACGAGACGACGCAATAGGTGCGGCGCGGGGCATACCCCTTTACCACCCGTACATTGTCTACGATGGAAAAGAATGTTTTTGCCTGCAAGTTCCATCCGTTGGATGGTAGCTTCAACAACGTTGGATGATTCATGTACCGCATTTGCCGTCCTGTATCCTTCATGGGAAGGCGACGGTATCCCACCCACATACACGCAGGGGGTACTGGCTGGTTCCTTCTTTTTTCGTCTTCACTTTTCAATAAGTCTCCGCGGGGTGCGCCGAAGCTGACTGCAAAATTGATTGTGCAGCGCTTGCCGTCCTGCATCCCCTTGGGAAGACGACGGTATCCGTTTCACTAGTGATTCCTTTTTTGTCTTCACTTCCCATTCAGCTCCTGCGACACACCACTCGCACACCTTCATTGACATTCCGTGCCACCGGACTTACTGTCTTCTAATCATGGGGCTACTACAGATTGCCAATGTTATCCATTGTAAGATGAGGCAGAAAGGGTGCGTTGCCAAACGGGATAATCAACACCGTTCGTACATAATAAGGCCGGCACAAGCCCGCAAATCTGTTTTTTTTTCGCACCGTCACTCAGTCGCCCTCGCAGCCCCACGCACTCATACAGTAGGGAGTTCACTACGGAGAGATTTTCGTCTGGCATTTCCGTTTGATATGTGAGTATAAAGGTACACCGTCGTCACTCCTGCTTCGCACCACATTTTCAAGACGGCAACCAATGAAAAACGCGGACGCGAATAGGCCTTCAAGCGGCCCCTGAGCTATCCATCCTCATTTCACCCTCCATGCTTCACTGGCGGCTACCTGTGGGTATCAGGAAGTCAAGGAGCGGAAGGTATCTCGATGATACAAGTCTGCATTCCCAACGTTCGAAGCAGCACTAGACGACTGAATCCAAGCTGGGTATCCAACTGCGCTCTTGTGTCGCCTGGAGTTACGATTCTCTTCTTGACGTTGGGTTTGCTACCCTACCGCACATGCCATCACACCAAGGGCCAGGAAATTAGTGGGCTGAGACACCATCACCGATACCGGCCTTGTGATTGCTAATGGATTTGAATCTAAACGCAATTCATAAGAATGGACCTTGGTCTTTTTTTCACCGTTGCTGGCAATGAGGAAAAAATCAAACGGAAGCAGGAAAAATGAAATATGGTTGGCACAAATGATTGAACCCGCATCCCGTCCAAATTATTGAACCCGCATCCCGTCCATGTCCATCATTTGTCATTTATGGTGTCGCAGCAATCCATCCCGGCCCAGCGTTGTTACCTGCTTTGCTTTATGTTAACGCCGCAAAGTTTTGGCGCACAAGAGAAATGATTCCGGAAAAAAAGAAGACATCAATACCAACTCTGGAACTGACAAACCGGCACTGGTGGGAAGATATCCAATCCCGCGAAGCGTTCCAGCAGACGATCGGCGCAAAAACACATAAAGGAGGCTCATAACCACGCACACAGACTGAATCCAAACTGGCAGCTGTGAAACTCCCCAAGAAAATTCTTTGGAAAAGTAAAACCGCGGCAGGAATTCGACCGGCCGCCAATCCATCTCTGGCTGACCGCAACCGTTTCCAAAGGAGTTAATAATAAAAAACCGAAACCGGCGAAGCCCGCATGCTAGCTAACCAGAACCGCATCCTCAAAATATAAAAGCAAAAGAGCACATGCTGGTCCCAGGATTCAAGTCCGCAAACCAGCTTGCCACCTAGAAGACGAAGCACAGATTACTCTTTTTTTGCCATCACCTGGCCGTGTTTGGATACCCTTGCACCCAAACACCCTCATGGAAGCGTCGGTATGATGGAGATGCCAAGAAAGGTGCTGGCAGAAATTGAATGGGATGGAGCGCAGCTGCGTGGTTCACTAGTTTGAACTCACATGTAACTCAAACCAATATAGATGAGGTTCGCACCTCTCTTGGGTGGGGAGTTGGGATAACTTTGACTGTTCCCGCCAAAAATCGAACGACCTGGGCTGATGCATCGGACGTTGTGGTGGAATACTTGAGTGACCGAGCACGCATGCGTGCTTACAATGTTAAATCCGCAATGGCCATAACAACCACAACCAGCAATTCTCACGACTTTCTTCTGTTTGCATGCTATCAAGCAAGGCAAGGGCTGCTACGGCAACGGCACAGGGCCTTTTCCCAACCGGCAGGAACAAAGCTGGCCAATTGGAATTCGGCCAAAAAAACGCACGCAGCAGTTGAAAGACCAGTTCCGTAAGGTGGATTACCAGGTTTGGGATGTTACAATTGCTCTCCCGCCTGTGTGGTGCATGTCCAAAACGCCAGAAATACGGCACTTCCGTGGGGTCTACTTCATTCTATTTTGGGAGCCGTCAATCCACGGCCCGAATAGAAATTACCAAAAAAAATTGAATCCGCGCTGGACTGTGGATGATGCCCAGGCGGTGGGTGGGTCCACTACACCGGTGTCTCCAATCCCATCATTCTGGCTCACACACACTGGAACGTGTTCCGTGACCTGGACGTTTCCGAGTCCCACGAATTCTTGCCACAATGGCATGGTATCACTAAATATGCTATTTTTTGCAGTCAGATTGCTAGCATTAGTCTTGGCAAAATCCGGCTTGCGATCAGGCCGTGAGCAACGGGGTATCCAAACCGGTCCCACTTCTTTTTTTTGCCGTGCCATATCGCACACATACCCGCACCCGCACCCACACTCCGAGTGTATTCTGGACATTTCCAATTCCAGCGCACCCAGAACAAAATGGGCACGCAGATAGACTAGCCGCCGCGAGCAATGGGGTCCACACCCTGGGCCGTCCTCCCCACGGTAACCAGCACCACCACGTTTTTTTTTCCACAATACTTGCAAATAAAAAACCTCTGCCGTAACAAGCGCTCCCCGCACATATTCCCGCACCTACACCCGCAAACCCGGTTGAACCCACTCAGGGGGTTGGACTAATAATTCCACCCATTTAGCTACCAAACCTCGTCACCGCTAAACAGGTGTTGGTGCGGTATCCATAAGCTCCCGTTGGCACGGCCGGGATTGGCCATCATGCCCAGCAAGCTCCAACCGCCTAGCTGCCAAAACATCATTTTACCACCATACAGCTCGTGCTAATTTGACAAATGGAATGGGAAAAATGGCAAAAGTCCACCCATTTCATCCTGCCTCTTCGGCATGTTCCTTTCGCCCAAACATTTTTTAGTGCACTTTTGATGTGTGGGGTGTGCGTGCCGGTGTGCAAAAATTTGTCTCAAGTGGTAGTACTGTACTGTATAAACCAACAAAAAAACAAGTTCAGAAGACATAAAATTCACAGCGAGGGGTATCCACACCCCGTCTGAAACCGCTTTGTTCTCACCCTGGGGGCTCAATTTACGTTCCACCTGCACTAAAGTTACGACACCTCGACATTTTGACGCTAACGGGAATCAACATCTGTAACCTCAGAAATGCAGCAGGATGCGCATCAACTAAGTACGCAAACCCAAGGATTCATTGCTCAAACGTGGACCTAGTGATCCCTGCCAGAGGCTACTGGCACATTAGTTGTGGCACACACCCCGTCCCGGTACTGCGCCCTTCCATTCCGCTTTCCTCTGTTTATTGGGTTGGTTTGGGACCGCTAACGGAGTCTGCAACCTTGACAAGGTGGCTTGTCCGTGGGGACTCGCCCTTGTCATGCGAACTTTTGAATTCGGAAAGCGTAGCTTCTTTTTCCGCGCATGATATGCCGCGCGCGAAAGGTTTGTGCAAACCTTGTAGTATGAACCCGACAAAAAAACAAGTCTTCAAGAGGGATGCATAATCACAGCATGACCCGTCTGAACCGCTTTGCTGTTCTTGCCGCAGACGCTCGCTTTACAATCCACTCGCACAAATTAACGTCCGACATTTCAACCCGACGGGAATCAGCCCCCATTTAAAGAGAACCCGCAGAAAGGCAACTCGGGATACACAAGCATTCACAACAACTAAGTACGCGAAACAAAGATCCGCGCTCAAAAAGCGGCGATTCTGCAGTATTTATTGACGGCCCCCGTTTTTCTTTTTTTCTGTTTGCTGAGGTGGGCAGCAAAAGTGGGAGCACGATTTTGAACAGTTTGTCTTGGTTTGGGACAGCTAACGGCGTCCGCAAACCTTGACGAGGTAGTTTGTCTGTGGGGCCTCCACTCGTCATTGCCTCTTTCATAACCTTAGAAAACACTTGTTTTTTACACCACAGGCTGCGGGCAAGCGTTATTACCTATTCCACGTCAAACTACTGTACCACAAAGTCATACCAAAACCACCCACACGCAAACACCCACAAACAAAAATAAAAAGAAACGAGGTGTCTTTTTCTTCAAGCATTTTCCGTAACCTCCAGTTTTCCGATTCCACGCCTCGGTAAGGTGCGGCCATCACACCAACAACAAGCAACAAAGTAGGAACGCTGGCAAGGTCAGGGTGATTTGATGAACACCCGGGATGGTTTGCGGTATCCAAACCACGGGCCGGCGACGTTTGGCCAATTCGCCTGCCATGCGCACCTGCACTCACACCTGCACAAATCTTGTTAGACCCCACTCAGGGTTTGAACTCACAATTTCCACGCATCGCATCGGTATTTTTTGGGCAAAGATTTTATTGCTATAGGTACCCAAACCACTGGCTTCCTAGGCCCACTTGCCTTTTTGTACTTTCCGCCCTGCCATATCGCACACATACTGGTTGGACGCATCCGGGAGGTTTGTTGGCACTGGTGACCCGGCATCGGCGAGACATCCCAAGCCGCGTGCTGGCGTTGCTTTCGGGTTCACTACTACTCGCCAAGCCAGTGTCGACCATCAAACGTCGCCTTGTACAACGTACGGTTGGGTGTGGTTAGAATACGAGACAAGTGCAAAAACCTGCCCTTCAATACCAAAAGCGGCAGGCCGGTTGGGGTTGCGTCCCCGAAAAGTGCACCCTATCCAATATGTCACCGTGACAAGTTCGCACCCGGTTTTTTTGGCACAAAGATTTGATACTTTGACACCGAAAATCTGTTCTGATTTTGGATGTCTAAAGGAACAAAAAAAAAGAAATTCGAGACGAAGCGGCGGTGATCCTATTATTATTAATATTGCTATTCCCGATACTGGTGTTGGTCTAGTTCTAGTAATCGTATTGATGATGGCTCTTATTATTATTGCCTTAGGGCAATCACTACCAAGTATGGAATCACAGCACGGTGTATCGCGCGCCCTTGTAAACCACATTGTTCTTCCTGTGGGCCCTTTTCGCGGGTGTCATCACCGTACACAATGACTCCCCGCACTGGCAACGTTCCCTCGTAGCCATTGTCAAAACCACCCGTCTTTCGCGGGGAGGGTTTATTACATGATGGTTGGTGAGGAAATGCGTGAAAGGACAAGTTTTGCTCTGGGCAAAAGTGAAGACCTTGAGGAGGCGGTGGGACTCCACTCGGTGGTCTTGTTACTATTCTTAGGAACGTATTTTGCAAACCAGAAACGCACGCCGGTTGGATTTGCGAAACCTCAAAGCAATCCAATCCAATCCATCCAACATACTGTGCTTGGTGTTTTTTTTTTTTCCTTCCAAGAGATTCGACCACTCTGATATCTGAAATTGTTGTCTAAACGAACAAAACAATGAGTTTTACGGAGCGAAATTCAAAATACCAAGATATGAAATCAAGTCCGCGTGTATTTCCGTGAGAACTGAAGATGAAGCCGCACAGACATACTACTTCATCAAGGGTTTGCAGGCTCCGTTCTTTTTCTCGGCAGAAGCCACCCGTGGGTTTGCGGGTGATTGGCTGCGCGCGCAAGGTTGTTATGTTTCATTGTTTTCATGGTAAAGGAGTTGCGTGTAAAGTCCACTTGGTCAACCTTCCAATCCGCTCTGGATGATAGCATCTTTTTTGCGTGTGCGTGTTTTCTGAAACAGGTCTGTTCACAGCCATCCGCGCAGTCATCTCACACTCAAAACAAAACAAGAACATAGAAAGAAACGACGTTTTCTCCTTTTTTTCTCACGGCCTCCAACAAACTTCAGGCTACATATATCCAACGACCCCTCAACAAGGGTCCAATATACACTAACTAACAAAGAAAAACAAACAGTTCACACACGTACACCGACACCACACCCATCACCCGTCTATGAAAAAGAGTTCTTAAACTCCACACCCATAGTCCGCTACTCTCGACCCGCATCAGCACACCCAAAGACCCTAACCGTGACCGTCCGTTTCTTTTTTCAAGATATCTAACCAACTTTCAAAGAAATGTTTTTCGGCTTCCCGTCGTTTCTGGATATCCACCATTTCATTTTTCTGTTTTTGTCTTCACCCATCTAATGTATCGCCCCATCTCTACGGCCAACGTTCTTAGTTGACATACCCGTACGTCTCACTCGGCGTCGGAGCACTAGGCGCTGGAGCCTCCCCACCCGTCGCCAAAGGCGTCGTCTCAACCGGCGCGGGCGCCTCGGTCGGCGCAACACCAGTCTCACCACCGTAACCGCCCTTGTGGTGGCACTTTTGCTTTGCCACAATCTGGGTTGGGATCAACTGTTTGAACACCTTGGGAGGAACAGGCGCCAAGTGACCCGTGTAGTTATTCTGCATGTAGGGCACAGGGGCAAGGATGGGGATCTCGTGTTTGATCTTGTGGTCGGTGGTGTTGATAAAGTGTTTGAGGTCCGCGACGATCTTGGCGGGGTTTGCGTTGGGGAAGTTCATGTGGCACCAGGATTCGGGGAGGACGGGGAGCGCGGCTTTGGGCGCTTGGTAGGGCACGGCGTCGGGAGTTGGGATGGGGAGTTGGGTGATCGCCGGGAGGGATGGCGAAGGCAGACCCAAAGTGGGGGTTTCATCGAGCGCGGTGGTCTCGACGGGGGAGTCGGTGAGAGACTCCGCGAGAGTCGGCAAGGCGGTGGTCTCGATCGGGGTCGGCACGATCTCACCCTCGGCGTACGAAGCAGTGGGAGCGGCTGGCGCGGGTGCAGCTCCACCATAGGAAGCCGTAGGTGCGCCTGGGGTGGGCGCAGTAGCGCGCTTCTCCAACCAGCCGTCGACGCGGTTGAGGGTAACAACATCCAAGCGAACAGAGCGACCAGCCAACCCAGAGCGTACAAACCGAGCGCCACAGCTTCCAAAGTTGGCCTGGCATCGGTTCACACAGTGCGCCGCCTCGCGACCACACCATCCGAATTGAGAGCAGCAAACACCAGCTGCGCATTTCGCACCGCCGTTGGCAGCACCACATCGCGAGCCTTCGGGTACAGTGGGTGTGGAGGGTTTGGTAGACACAAACTGAGCGCCACAGTCCCCAAAGTTGCGCTGGCATTGGTTCACACAGTGCGCCACCTCGCGACCACACCATCCGATTGTAGAGCAGCAAACACCAGCTGCGCATTTAGCATTGCCATGGGCAGCACCACATCGCGAGCCTTCGGGTACAGTGGGCTGGGTAGGAGAGGGTGTGGGAGGTTTGGTGGACACAAACTGAGCGCCACAGTTTCCAAAGTTGGCCTGGCAGTTGTTCACACAGTGCGCCGCCTCGCGACCACACCATCCGAATTGAGAGCAGCAAACACCAGCTGCGCATTTCGCATTGCCGTTGGCAGCACCACATCGCGAGCCTTCGGGTACCCCGGTGCCAGTGGGCGGGCTGGTGGTGGTCGTCGTGGTGGTGGTGGTGGGGTTGCTTGGTGGTTGACCAGTGAACGGCCCGTTGATGGGGGGTTGGTACTGAGCGCAGAACTGCGACGAGAACTGCGCCTTGCTGACAGGGACGTTCCAGTAGTCCAAGTTGGTGTTGAGAGTCAAACACCATGGAGGCCTTTGCGTTGGATTAGAAGGGCAAGAGCCTTTGATTTGGAACGACTGAGGACGGTTGTCGTCGTTCCATTTCTGTTGAACAATGTGCCAAAGGTAATCCACGTTGCTGTGGTGAGCCCAGAAGACTGTTCCCCAAAACAGAAGCGTTGGTGGGCGGTGATATTCTCAGGACAAGCAAAAGGCGGAATAAACACTTACGAGGGTCAATAGGCGAGAACATGCTTCCCATGAATCCACCTTGGGAGTTGTGCACGTAACCGTGAATCAACTGGGCCTGGTATGCATAGACGGCAAACCCGTCGTTGCCGGTTGCGCTAGGTTGAAGCGACGCCTCATAGGCAGAGTTATAGTATTCCAAGGGTGCCCACATGTAGACCGGGGACCCGCGGCCGTCGGTGGCGGTGGCCACGTAAGAGTCTTTCAAGTCGTAGTCGCGGTACAACCCACGTTTTCTGCCCGCGACGCTGATGGTGGCCCCAAATTGGATACCGGCAAGAGGCCCATCCGTGATATCCCTCCCAGTGAACTCGTCCCCATCCCTGTCCGCGACAGCGGTACCAAAGTGCGTCCAGATAGGGTCCTTTGTCCAGACTGATGGGTGGTACTGTATTGATGATGAGGAGAAGTGGGTGTGTTAAGACGTTTGTATGTGCGGGAAAGTGACCAAAACCAAGTCAGATTTGCTTGCGCAAAGCAATAACGCGCGTTCGTTCCGCAAAACCATTCGGCTTATATTGCGCGCATCGCTTCGCTCGCATGAAAGATAAACCCCGCACGCTTGCCTTCGTCTTCACTCGTACTCACCATCAAATGGGTCGCCCAGTAGAACATGCAAAAGTTTGGATCATACTTTTGCAGTACCTTCTCAACCTCTGCGACAAACTGCCGATGCCAGATCAGAAAGACATCGTTACCGTGGATATTCGCGTTGAGGTGGTTGTGAATCCAGGAGATTTGTTCCCAGACGGAGATTTTGCCGACGCGGTTGATGAGGGATTGGTAGTCGGTACGACCCTTGGGGGAGAGGCGGGATAGGTCTAACCATTGGGACATGTCTGTAGCTGCGGCGCGGAGGACAGTGTGCCAGCGTGTCCATTCTGCCGGGGTGAGGTCTGTATATTGTCGAAGGGTAGAAAGGGAAGTGGGGTCAGGTTAGCGTGGGAAAATTTCGAGCTTGTCCCACAATCCACCAAAAGTTGAAATGCTCATGTTTCCTCGTCGAGCGTGGGAAAGTAAACAATCGCCACCGCCTGGGAACGTTCATCGGCGTCCGTCCGTCCGTCCGTGCAAAACAGGGCCCGGTTCCCTTCTCATTCATTCCTCCCCTCAATCCACTCCACCCAGAGCCCAATCACCACGTTTCCCCATTTCCTCTTCTGTCCTCACCATGAGCTTCTTTTCGGGTGCAGACTTTCCGACAAGCGCTAAAGTCGTTGAAACCAGGCAGAGCAGCCTCAGCTTGTTGCACGACCAGAGGGGAGAAGACAGCCAGTGCCCCCAGAGCGGAAGCAAAGATGGATGCGGTCTTCATTTTCTATGAAAAAAGGGGGGCGAGGCGTCCGGTTGGCGTAAGGAAGGGATAGGGATTGGTAGGTAAGCCGGTGAAGGCGGAGGGGATAGAAGGTTACGACCAGGGGAGGGAGGTTGAGAGAGCGAGAGAGACGGTGTATATGGGCGCCCCCCTTCTTCTATAAGTCTATTTGTCGTGTATATAAATATGTACAAAGGAAGGCAGCGTTCCGAGCGCACGAACGACGACTTTGACGACGTTTGTACTGTCAGATGCAAAGAAGTTGCAAGACGATGAGGAGCAAATGGGGAAGAAGGAGGGAAGACAGGGCACGTTTTTAGGAGGTTTTTGATTCGACGGGTTCTGGGAGTGCACAGTCAAGGCTCTTTCTTTGCCTTGATGGCCCTGTCCTGTGCCCGCCCTTTTTCCCCCTGTGGCATGCATGTCTCCTTCCAGCCCCAATCTCATCGGGGTCCATCGGAAGGGGAGCTGGTTTGTTTCCGTGGAACCACTCGCCAGACAGACAGGGGTGACCAAATGCGGAAGGGCGAGACAAGAGAAAAGGATGCCAAAAGCGTCAAAAGCGTGCGGCTGGACGACAAGGCGGAATGTGGCACCCCATCCCTCCCTTCAAATTGTTCTATTTGTGTCACCCACCCGCACGGAAGCAGTCAAATGAAAATCCATAATTGGAACAGCCACCCGCAGATGGCGCAGTGGGAATGAATTAAATCCACTTGTGTAACAACTTCTCGTTCCACCTTGACCACCTTTACAAATTTCAGCCGAACAAAAAGGAGCACTGAACATGGCTTCAAATGGGACTCACTCCCTACAAAAGAAAGGGACGATCCGGGCCAATGCCACCCACTCAGACTCCCCTTGTCGTCATTCAAAATGTGGGGTATCCGATAGACGCGCCGACGGGAACCAAGGGAAATGTTCGGGTCTCTAATGGCTCTAGCCTCCGAGCACTGCCATTTCATTCAAACGTCCATAGCGACGAGAATAGCAGGATGGGACCTCACCATGCGAGCGTTTAGCCCTTCGAATTATTCAGCTGGCACCTCCTGACCTGTTGGAAAGCGCGGAGCAGGGACATGTACCGGTATATGATTTCAGGCGATAGGTATCCGCATAACCCTCTTCTGGACGCACTTCATGTTTTTCCCGATGCGTGCTCTAATTATGATAATTGTCGTATCCACCACTCTTATTTAATCCTCAGTGCTCCTTTTGTAAAGCGAGATTACTGAATCGGTACAAAATCCTTCGTGCATGTCCGGACCAAATGACACCTCTGAGCGCGCAGTCGTGTCGGGTTGTGTCTGTCCATTTCAATAAGATTGCGAAATGACACGCACAAATGCCGGTTGTTGATTAAAAGCTGATGAGAGGCCATTGTTTTTTTGCCTTACTTCAATTAAACATGGTCCAGAGAACGTAAAAACGAATCTGGGTCGCATCCTGCGCAGGCGTGCTGCGTAAAATCTGAAAAGCAGTTTGGAGCCTCCCACTTTCGCCTTCACAGTCGGCATATCCAATTCAAATGAAAACAAACTGCACTGCAGCACAATAGTGCATTTGGACACCAACAGGGCAAATAGTCTTTTTTTTTGGTCTCCGCAAATTAAGGAATTAAGGATCTAAGGATGACCCAAAGGCCAGGACGAAAAGAAACCGCGCATCTGGCATCGGCCGTGGTAATACAAAGAGGTCGACTTTCGTTTAATAGTGGTTTGTTTCTCCAAAGTGATGTGAAAAAAGGTAGTGCTCAAAGAAACGGGTTTTAATGCCGAATACCAGTCCTCGAAGTCGGTCTTTCCGCGAACGAGTTCATGTTGCACTCTACAACACACTAGCACGCACCCGATCATCAACCCTCACTCAGAATTTCGTTGGGTTGGCGTGCTTATGTCAAGCGATTCTAAAGTGAAGCAAAAAATTGATTCCCATACACGTTCCTAGTCCCCAGGAGCACTGAAGTGGCGTGCTAATCACCTTCTCCGCACCGAGTAAATTTAAGTCTGCCTGACATGCGCTTGGATGACGGACGCGCGCTGCAAAATGGCCTTTTTCATGTGCGGCTGGGGGCACACTGAGTACATTTGAGTGCAAAGCTATTCGTGAATTGCGTGAGAAACCGTTGAGGGTGGGGCGGAAAGTATAATTTTTACGCGTAGAGTCGAAAAATGACTTCGTCCCCGCAAGGATCAAACAAACCTCGATTGTTGACGTTTAATTGTGGAGACGCTCACTTTATTACAAGCAGCGAAACAAGACCTTGCGCCAGTCCCATCACCACATGCTCTCGTGAGCCCGTGCTCAAGAATTCAATGTATCGTAAATCGCAGGCCACCAGATGGCTGCGCTCAAACTGCGCCCCCTGCTGGGTAAAAAACGAAAGATCTTTTTTTTTCGTCCCTCGTAGGTGTGGACGGTAAGGTCGGCCAAATCATATGCGAGCGTACTCCATGCATCGTGACATTGGTCGTCGTTGCTCGCAACCAAATGGCAAGAGAAAGGTAGCTAGCTCCGCGGAAACAGGGGAGTACTCTCCTGCCCCTCCGTCTGCCGTCCAACCAAGAGCAGGACTTTTTTTGCGTCCCTGTGCCGATCAAGGCTTTGCCATTTTCTCATTTCGATTCCACTGTCTGACCGAGTAACTAGTGTTCCTAAGTGCCCAGTCGACCGAGAACTACAACAACATTTCCGTATGCGGAGCGCTGCCGGACGTGTACCATCCCTTCAGCGGGGTGGGACGGTATTTTCATGTATAAAGACACCGGATATTGTTAAAACTCAACGGATGAACCGTTCCGCTCCGATGCAAAATGTAACTACGGAGTTGTACTGTACTGTTTGGGTCAAGCTTTCACTGTCGGATTTGGACATTTGTCTTTTATGGTCAAGACGGATGAAATGTTTTGATACGGGATCCCGGTGGGTACGGGATGCCACGGATCCGCAGAGCTGCTATAAAGAAGCAATAGCGCGTACCATACTCCGTTGGGATCATTAGCTGCGCAGATTATGTGCAAAGTGAAGACGAGTGGTTGGGGCCTGCTCGCGCTCGCAATGGCGGACGCATTTTTTTTGGCTCTTACATTGAGTCGAAGAACGGCAAAGAAGGGCGGTTGGAATCGTCGGGTTAGCAGGTTAATTTGCAAAGTGAAGACGGGCGGTTGGCACATGCTCGCTCCCGCAATAGCGCCGGCAACGCGACCGAATTTCTTTTTGGCTACCATTTAGTCAAAGAAAAGGCAAAAAAAGTATTTGCCCTCTACCACTCGCAGTACTGAGCCTGCCACCCTGCGGCACGGTGCTGGGTACGCTCTCCTTATCGGACACATTTGGGCGCATGCAATTCCGGATACCTGATGGACAATTTCCAAAGGCTTTTGCTGCACAGACGCGTGCGGGTGCGACACTTAAAAATGATGACAATGGGGCAAAGCAACAATCCAGCTAGATGAAACATGAAGTGCATCTTTGCTGCGCTCAGTCTCCTAGCCTCCTGCTTTCTTCCGCCGCGGGGTTGCCAGCTCAAGCGCCAACCATTGCCGCTTTCTGAATGTTTCTGTTTGTACTTTTTTTGCGCTTTTTTCTCTCATTAGTAGACTTGCCCCGGTGTCAAGGTTCTGACAATATGATTCTTCACTGCTCCCCAAAATGCCGGCCAATCAGAATGTTCTCTCAATGGAAAAGCACCAAATTGAAGCTGGTGTATCCACAGACGCGTTAAGTGGCTTTTTCATGTATGGCATGAGACGTTGTGGCTGATTGTGACGGCGAGGAGAAGCAGCCCATAGGCGAAGCAAAAGGAAGAGGGTGTTTGGGTGGCACCCGCTTCCGGTCTCCAAGGGTTCTGTTTTTTTCTGGTATTTGTTTGATGAATCCGATCCCAAGATGATGTAAAAATGAATCCCAGGAGTCCTGCGTCATACATCAAGCGGCATTCTGCCCGCCAATTATGTCTGTACCAAGGCTGTACTGGTCCCGATGTCTAACTGCCGGCGGGTACCCTCACTTTACCTAAAGAATCGCAGAGGACTTTGCACGAATCCCATCACGAAATGCCTTTGGCCTTCGTGGCTGAAGGATGCTAAATGTTCAATGCGGTCGTGTACGTGGGAGCTCGAGAGCTCAAACTGCTCGGTAACAAAAGACCTGACCGACTTTTTTTTTCGTCCTTTGATGTGCCGCGCATTTGACAGTGTGCTGGTTTCTCATTCCAAGCTTGCTGTTGGACCAAAAAGAAGAGACGTCGTGCTTTTCCGGAAGCCCGAACGCGACCAACGAGGTCGCTCAAGCGGGGGGGTGGTATCTTTCGCGTACAGGACACTGGATATCGTTGAAACTCAATGGATCACATGAAGTGTTGCGTTTCCGATGCAAAGTGTAACGTCAGAGTCGTAAGGCACCACTTCCTGCATTCATTGTTGGAGTTATGGATTATATATGTGTAGAAGACGGGAAGTCCAACCTTTCCCCTCAAATCCCTGAGTTAGTGCGAAACCCTTTTTTGTTCCCTTTCACCGCAAAGCGGTGCCCCCAAAAAAATGTTTATTCGCACATTCCTTTAAGCGATATGCCAACGTATTGAGTCCGCGCAAGATGCGTGCTTTCTTTTGCATACCGTACACAACTGCGCTATGCTGAGAACATCATTAGGATCAGATAGGCCCCGATTGAGGTGGCTCCGTCGTTCAGTCCTCGCCGAATGAATGTGGGCTCAAAGTGCTCCCCCTTCGCATACAAGCACGACAGGATTGCTTTTTTTGGTCCTGGTTAGAGTACGCGGTTTCTCATTTCAAGGCTGCTGTTCGACCAAAAAAAGAAAACGCTGGTGTCCGCGATGCCGAAGGGCGACCACTGAGGTCGCTCGAGCGTGGCCGGTGTCTTTCACGTACTTTGACATTACGTATTCTTCAAACTCCAACGGGTCATACGAACCATCACGTTTCTAGTGCCAAATGTACTTTGGCTTTTCACCATCCGGTTTACGGTTATCTCCTACGATGAGAAGACGGAGAGTCGAACGTCACCCGCGTAAATTTCCAACTTTTTCTTCGAGGCTGCTCTTCTATTCCACCACAGCGCCCCCCAAAAAACTGAATTGTTGAGAGGGCACTAAATGTTCCGCCGGTTTATTGAGCCCGCGCAATTCGCATGTTCGCACAAGAGGTACAAATTTAAGGGTACCGTGCTGGCCGAAGAAGAGTCATACTTTCGCTTGCCATAAAACAACATAAAAAGCTTAGAAAAAATCAGTCTGTGAGCATCCCAACGGTGTGGTTGATCCGATTCTACTGTACACAGATCCCATTCACCAATCTGCGGGCAGCGCAGAACTCCTCTCTCGTACGGACGTTGGAATTATGGGACATTCAGTGAATACACCGCCAAATTGGTACATTAAAATGGCGCAAGAACTTGTAACCAAACGAAGTCAATTGTTGGGCAAGGATCATTCATGCATGACTGAATTCCGGATGCCCCAATGTACACGATACAAGGATCGCACGCACAGGCACTCTGCCCGGTGCAATGCTTTCCCCCCACCTCCCATGGACAGCCGGAACTCAAGAAGAATCAACAACGGTGCTGCTCCCACCCGCGTGGGTGCCCGCACTCTCGACACGCGTAAAGCCAATTGACCTCTTTTTTTCCCAATCCTTGCGCATTTTCAGTCCGAAAGTAAGCCCAAAGAAATCGGATAGTGATTCAATGTAAACAGAGAGAACAGGTTGTGGTTTCTTCACGCCCCTCCCGCAGGGCTGGTTGATCAATGAAAGGAAATGCATAAACTTTTTTGGTGGCGATGATTTTTTCTCTACAAATGAGGGCGGAAAGTTGTATCCCCACGTTTCTGCCGTCGGGCAGAGCAAGGCATCGTGCCACGAAGATTTAACCTACAAGAACTCTGCATACTTTCTGTCGTATCATGTGCGGAGAGTTGCAGCTCAGGAATCATAATGGTGTTGGGTCGCCGGTGGGGGACAAGAGTCGACATCTTCTACGCCTCACATGCGGGATGCTTTCACTGACGTGCTTTCTTTTCCGCTCTTCTCCTCTTTTGCATCACAAATTGAGCCAAAAATTTATTCCCCACGGAGCGTTTCGGTTGCTGGAAATTCCTCGCCACGAAGACCGCGACCGGGATGTTAGCGCCATTTCTCCGCGGGTTACCAGACTGCAAATGTTCTCTGAATTCTATGACCGTGGGGGACGCTGTTCATCCCTCACCGCCCGTTCCGCAAGTGTCCTTTCGGTTGAGATGATTTTTTTCCTCCTCGTATCGAGGCAAATGTATGTTTGATGTATACGTTCTAACCAATCAACTATAATGCTGCCTTGGCGTCGGGTACCGTACACGGCTGCGCTATGGATACCGAAAGGGCCGCTATCTAGATAACGCTATGGATCAGTTGTTTTCAAGACTAAAGACAGTGTCCTTCTCTGACTGGTAGGGCGGGTGCAGGACGCCCGTTCACCCCTCACAGCCCGTAAACCCAGGAATAGGCCTCTTATTTGTCAATTTTTTTACATATGAAGGCAGGAAAATGTATTTTTGGACGTAAGGCTTCTGCCCGTTTCATCGTTTTGCTGCAGTGGTGGTGAATATGATCACGACTGCGCTTCGGATACCCAACATAACCGGAGCGATACTGGAGTCGTTTAGTGGGGGAGCAGTAGACCCTTCCGCCGAGATCTAGGGCACTCATCATAAAACCAAGGACGCAAAAAACAATCAAGGACAGAGCACATTCAAAGCGCCTCTATGTTACGTCTGACGCTTGTAGCGGGAAGCGGACGGCGTTTTTCTGTTACACCGCGTTGGACGTCATGGGGGGCGGAATGTCACAACTTTTGGCCTCCCCTCACGGTCCGGCTTTGTGCTGCACTTTCACAAGTACTCTTTCAAAACAAAACCTCGCATAAAGTATAATTCCTACGGCCATAATATGGCGTTTACGTAGTAATGGTTGAGTGTTCAAGATGATCGAATGCGTTTGGCGAAAAACACCAAGCCCACTGGAGTGACTCTATCATCCCGTGTTCGGCGTGAGCTCATGTTCATTGGGAAATATGTTTTTTTTGGGCTGGATAGCAAATCGTAAACCAGCAAAAGACGAACGGAGTCCGCCGACTTGTATATAAATTCCTCGGGTGCAGACGGGTGGGTATCACCACTACCGGATCAGTCGGTGCGGGCCAACACTCCCTCATTAGAAGTTTTTTTTCCTTGTTGGCTTCAATGGAGTCCAGGCCTGACGAACAAAAAAAATGTTCCCGCGTGGATGTTCCATGGGAGACCACGTCAATTGAAACGTCAACTGTCCCGTCACAACCACGGCAAATCCGATGATGTTATGTACGCCGATGAATTGAAGGTTGTGAATTAACGTCAGCCTGGCTGTGCCGAGTTGGAGGGCGGACGTACGACCGTCCGGCTTTGTTATGCACCTTCCTAGTTACTCTTGGAGCACGAACGTGAGAGAAGTACAACTGCGTGGATATATGGCTGTTAAAAAAGCACCAGTGACTGGCCAAGACCTCCAATAACAGGAAAACACCATGCCCACTAGAGTGACTGTATCGTCCTGCGCTGGGCGTAAGAGCGGTCAATGTTGTTATTTTTTGCGTCGGATAGCAAAGCATGAAAGAATCTAAACTCCGCGCTTGGTGCGGGCGGACGGGTATTGCCACCATTCTGCCCCCTGCGTTGCTGGAGGAGACCAATTTTTTCCTTCGTTGCCTTTTGGCAAGACTGAACAATGACACAGGTGCAAAAAAATGTGCCGCATGGTCTGTTGAATGGGAGGCGACAGGAACTGAAGACGTTAACGCTCCCCTCACCACTGCGGGCCGCGACTTCTCGCCTGTTATCCACGCTGCATTTCCTCACACTCCCAATCACGCAACGCAACCCAAACCCTTTGTGTTATGGTCGGCCTTGTGATTCCTTCCGCTCCATAGCAAACAACACACGGTGTGTTGTGACCGTGTAATTTGCGAAACGTTGTCGTTATTTTTGGTCCATCAGAAACCTTGTACGAGCAAAAGAAGCACGACGAAATCCACCAACTTTCCACACGGATGGGTATCGCCCCGACTGGATCCGTGGGAGGCCGCGCAGAACACCTTTTTTTTCCGTCAAAGTTTCACATGTTCACAAACAAAAAATGTGATATTTGCCCTGGTTCAACGGGAGACGACGTGAACTGAAGATGTCAACCGTCAACCACCCCCTCACCAAATTCTCGGATGTTGCGTGCGCTGAAGTCATGACACTCTGATTCGCGCAAGGCAGTCCACACTGTTTGTTTTTTGGGTCGGGTTTGCTGTTCGTACGGTTGCTTGGTGTGTTGCGGACAGTATTTTGCGATGGTGCAAGAGTACCCTTTGGATACCCGTCCATGCCTGCGCAATGCAGGGTGACATATCGAAATCAACAAGTTTCGAAAAGCGGGGAAAGGAGGGACTGGTTAATGCGCATCCAGTCCCAAGTTAATGTCACCTACATATTGTCGTTTGATTGTTTTGTCTCAGTATTTTCGATTTTCGGCCGCGTATGGTAAATTAAGGTCAGAGGAATGACCAGAGGAACGGTGCCAGGAACGTAACCGGCTCAACAAGCTCAATGCCCGTAAATCTAGTTCAGTTGAAAACTCCTTTATTTGGGTCCTTGGTTTTCCTTGATTTTTCCGTTAGGATGCTACGTTTGAATAAAAAAAAATCTCGGGAAATGTTCGAATTCCAGTACGCCGGAGGTCGACTCGGCTTGTGCCAAAGCTTTCACGAACGACATGCGAGAGCAGCATTTTCAACATGCACAGCCCATGTAACGTTTACATGCGTCCAGGCCAGTTGGCAGCATAGCTGTGTAAGGTGTCTACATTGCGACAAGATGTGACCAAAAGTATGCGACGATGGACGGTGGACGTCCATCCGCGCATTCCCCAAAACGACAGGTGGTCGTTCTCTTTTTTTTTTATGCGCTTGACCCTGTTGTGTTCCCATTAGAAGCTTTGCGTTTCGTTCCTGTTTTCAGGCTTTGCCAAAAAAAAAGAACAAATTCGCTCCTGATAGATGCTCTGATTTGAATGCGTAATGTTCAATCCATTGCGCTGGTATTTTTCGCAAACGCGTTGTTTGCCATCTGAGCTTGTAAGCTACCGAAATGGAGACTTTA
This sequence comes from Borealophlyctis nickersoniae, assembly GCA_027604605.1. NCBI lineage: Eukaryota > Fungi > Chytridiomycota > Chytridiomycetes > Rhizophlyctidales > Borealophlyctidaceae > Borealophlyctis > Borealophlyctis nickersoniae. Next base: position 4,230 of record JADGKA010000184.1, on the reverse strand, counting down.
TGAGCGTTCGCGCCGGGTTCCGCGGCAAAACGGAATGCATTGCGCAGTCACGTCTGGTATCCGGAGTGTACCTAGCAAAATAACTTGGTGATACGCCACTCAACGCTTAGAAGGGAGGAATCCAATCCTTTCCATGATTTGAAAACCGTAGAGTCGAGAAAAAAGGATTCGGGTGTGCGGTGCACTGGGCCATGGCTGTCCCTCCCGCAGGCTTCTCCCTAAATCTCACAAATAATTTGGGAGACAGATGATCCCAGTACCAATATGCTGCTGAATTTGCCGTTTGATAGCGCCATATTCAGGTTCAAAGCATCCAGTGCGTTCCCATAAACCAACTTCGCGCTGGAGCAATCTGCCAGGGTTCAGTATGCTTCTTAATCAGAATTTATCTTTTTTTCTGGCGGACAGGGCCAACAAAGAACAAGGGGACCTAAAAAAAAGGGGCGAAAGCCAGTTGCTCGTCCAAATTTGAAATTGTGTCTGTCAGCTAATAAGCTGTTATATCCTGGCTATTGCTCGTTTTATCTCTCAAAAGCGATTGGTTCCGGGACAAAGCACATTTTGCGGTGAGCGGGCGAACAAAAAAAACCGAACAAACACATGCCGAGGTAACATCCAAGCACGTCAAATGTTTTACTGGAAAGTCTTGTCTTCGTTTTCAAGTAACTATGATGGGTTGCTTTCGTTCTGTGACACAAAAAAATGATGTGCTAGCAGTCCTGTAGAAAGCCCGGCCCGTTGGCGGGTCACACAGCTTCCTTGAAGTTCACATACACATTTGAGAATTTCTTTGGGTCCCAACTCCTACTTGCTAATGTCTTTTCGCAGCACTATAGAATAGTACTACCGACAAGTCAAAAAACTGTTTTGCAACAACCGCCATTGCGCGATTGAGATTGTTGGCGTCCAACCGGAGAGGTCTTCTGAAGCATGGATCCGTCGACTGAGTTGGAACTTGGTAATGTCCGTCAAGCATGAGCGGACGGCACAGATAATTAATGTTTAAATAACTGACGTGGTTCGCCTCCAGAGCGCTACGTACTGGGGCTACAGCCGGGCTGTTGCATGTTACTGCCAAGTAAAATGTCAAATCAGACCACCAGGAAGAGAGAAGTTCACAGATCTGATATTCCACTTACAACAATGGATGAGAATCTTTTTCGAGTCGTATATTGCGTTGCCGTTCGCATCAGTCATGGGTGCCCCGCCGGGAAGTCTTCGTTCAAAGTCCGCGGCGGTCAAGGAACAAATGGGCGTCAGGTCGTGCCCCAAGATTGTCTGCCTCATCAGAAACTCGAGACAGCAGGCGCGAGTCGGCAGCGGCCGCGACCTGAAGTTGCGACGTCAAAGCATCCCTTTCTGCCGTGACTGCCTTCAACTGCGCTGTCAAATCCTTGATTTTAGCGGGAAGTTCATCCGCGCTGACCTGAAAAAGAACGCGTTTCAACTACGCTTGTCATGCGGGAGTCCAGTGTGTATTGGCCAAGGTGCGCCAACTTTACCTTTTCGTCCGCAACCGTCATCAGCCGGTCAAGCACCTTAGTGCTCTGCCTCGGTTGGGGAACGTACGTGCATTCCCTCCCAAAAACTCGCGGAGTTTCTTGACTAATGGATAGAACGTCTTTGAGCCAAACGATGTTCTATTTGCCGTACAGGAAAACAATCCAACAAGAAAAAACACTTGTACCTGCGTCCAGTTCATCACCGCTAAGCAATGGTGCGTCTTCCTCTTTTTGCGATAGCTTGAGGATATAATGCGAGTCTGAATACGAACCAAAAGGCCAAACAATGGTCAAACTAGCAGTAAAAGAGAACCACCATTACAAAAACGTCAAGACAAACCATTCGATACATTCCGCGCGCACAACAAGCAACGTTGCTCGTGTGGTGATAGAACCAAGACGGGCTGGCGGGTACCGAATTCCCCAAATGTGGTTGTGGTGTCCACCCAATCAACGGGGTCGCCATTGGGTTCAGTCATAGATACGTGGGCGGGAACACCCTCAAACTGAAGATGGCGAACGTGCAGCAGCACAAAAAGAAAACACCGACATCAGCAGGGGAGAATATAGACGACTTCAAGTGACCCATATAAAATGGGTAGAAATGTACCTCAGTCGACAATGAAATCCCAAGTCCGAGCGCCGTCTCCAAACACAGCTGCGCAACGGGTCGGGACAGGACGAGGGACTGTTTGGAGAACTCAATGGGGGTCTGGACATTTTGGTCGCGCAGCACAAATGTAACTAGGAGAGTGGTTGTTGCCATTTTGCTGGCTACAAGGGATTCTTTTTGTAAGGTCAGGAGCCGTCTTAAAGACCGCACAAGAAAAGGAGGGAATTTCATCAAATGTCGGTGTGGCGCGGCGCGTCCGCCATTCTTCGCGGTCACTTCGCGGTTCCTCATCCTCGTCAACGCAACGATAGCGTTGCAGGAGCCGACTTTGCCCCAAGCGTATTTCCGAGAACATAGGGAGTTAACCCTTGCTTTTCGCGCCGGCCGAAGCTCTGATGTTTACCGGATACCCATATCACATACGCTAGGATTGGATATCCGTTCCCTCCCAAAGCGACCGCAAATACCGGGGTTTATGTCGACCACCCTTATTCTTCGGCCTGCTTTTACGTCACCCCATATTGCCCGTAATTCGTTCGTCGCTACTCCAATTTTAATTAGATAGTCATTATCCATGGCGTCAAAAACACGATGCCGGTTTGGCAAAGCTGGTGACCATCATTCTGACAATCAACATAACCACTCGACCACTGGGCCTTTCCGTCGATACCCAAGTACGCTTGCATCCCATAGCCCACATTTTGTCTTGATTCGTCGTTTCCGCAAACATGGTATGCAAGCCAGGTGATGGTATGAGACAAAGTCGATACTTTTCACGGTTCCCACATAAGTATACTCAAACGTCGTGCGGTATCCATGTCGCCCAACTCCCCGAAAATCACCCGATCCCTCGTTAACGTCAACCACTGTGAACCCTCCATTTCCGTTGAAGGAAGATCAATGAATACACCACTTGACCATGATCGCTGATCGAGCAGCTTCTCTAGCCACTGCATTGTTGGAAGGTGACCGACAGTTTCGGTTGATATATGATCGCGGATCGCGACTTCACAACCATGACACGATGGCCGAGTGGTTAAGGCGATTGACTCGAATTGGGTATCCAATAAGACATCAATTGGGATCTTCCCGCGCAGGTTCGAATCCTGCTCGTGTCGCTCATTTTCTTGTTCTCCGTGTCTGTTCTGTTTTTGCTCCACCCTCCTTTGGGAGATCAAATACAGTTTTTTACGACTGGAATGTCTGGGCTGTCCTTTTCCATCCTGAAACCCTTCCTGAACACACCGCACAACCTCGAAATTTACAAGATCTCATTAAATCCAATTCGGCGATGTAAAACCAAAAAAGTCTATATACAAACCCACACACACACACACCCTTCCTACACACGCTTACAAACAAACTAGTAAAACTATACATCCACGATCACCACTTGACATCCCCGCTCTTCACCCGTTCCCGTCTCTCGAGGTACTCCCCGCCCGATATCCGTCCCGCCAAGAGTAACACGTCCAGTGCGTCGAGGGCTGTTTTGATTGTTGTTGCGTCTGCTTTTTCTGGGTGCGGTTCGTGTGGTGTTCCTCCGAATGACCCCGCGGGTGCCCCTACGGGTGTCCCTACGGCTGTCCCTCCGGTGGGTGCGTCATCGGTCGGGGACGTCACCATGATATTTATAGGGAGGGCAGGAGTGGTTGTGGTAACGGGTGGCGGGAGGTGATACAAGTCGTGGTCGAGGACGGGGTGGTGGGTGATACATTCAAAGGGGAAGTAACCAGTTAGACCCGTGCGAGTGTTGGTTCCGAATGCTGTGCCGTTGGGCATTGTAAAACTACAAAAGAAAGTCCGAGTCAGGAACATATATGCAACCAGACCCATAGACAGACGCAAACGGGGGAAAAACTTACATGACAATCACCAAATCCCCCGCCATAATCTCCACCTCCCCACCTTCCCCATCGCTACCGTTACCGTCCGCTTCACTACCGGCACTCCACCCCTTCACGACGCGGTACTTTAACGCTCTCACGTCCCGGACTTCCTCGCCTTCGCCGGTGTCCAGCGAGTCGTTGCGGGGCGGGAGGCCGCGTCGGACGGTGGGTGTGGAGGATGTGGTTGAGGAGGAGGAGTGGGTGGAGGAGATGGTGCGGGTTGGGT
>JADGKA010000183.1:0-31803 GCA_027604605.1 Borealophlyctis nickersoniae | reverse complement strand
CCCCCACCCAACCAACACAACCCCGTCCCTTCATCCACATTCTGCCACACAAACTCCTTCCCGTTCCGTTCCGTCACCCCGCGCACGTCGTTCGCGCCGCGGGGGAGAAAGTACAGGCCGGGTGGTACGCCTTCGACGTTGTGGACGAAGGAGAATAGGTGGGTTTTTGGTGGCAAGTGCGGTGTGGGGAGCATGGAGGAGAGGAGGGCGAGGAAGGATGTGGCGGGGATGGAGGGTGTTGGGTTGAAACCGAGGGCTGAGCGGCGGGTGCGGAGGAGAGTGTGGGCGGAGATGGGGAGAGTAGAGGCGGTTTGGAGTGCGGTTGTGGGGGTATGCGGGTCTGGCGTTGTCGGTGGGGGTGAGAGTGCTGGGGAGTCTGAGCCGGCGGATTCGCAGGCGTGGGAGATGGCGTCGATGTCGGGGTAAGTGAAGTGGGCGGAGCTGAGTTGGTTTGGTGTGCCTTCAAAGACCGCTGTGCGCGAAAGGGCGTCAATGGCTGAGGTCAGCGAACGGTCGAGTATGGGTGGGTTGGTGGTGTTGGCGGGACGGAGAGCCAACAGAAGGCCGGGATATTCTTTTTCGTTCGAATGAAACCCGGATTGGTCAATCCCGAGTACCGAGGCCACTGAGCGTGATGGGAGGTTCAGGATTTGTATATCCCAGTGAAGGAGCCGAGCGGAGAAGGTGAGGGCAGCGATGGCGTGGCCAAGGTCCAGTTGACAATACCTTCATGTTTCGTATAAACAGCACTTTTGATTAAAGTAACCAGTCAACGAAGATGAACGCTTACGGTACCTCCAAGCACGGACTCCATATTTCCATATTTCTCTCCAGTAGACTTCCGTCAAACCGACAAGCACCACATCTCCACCAGCACCCAACGCCTTCTTCACACTTTCCCATTCCGCATTCGCAAATGCACCTCTTTCCTCCAACCCATGTTCCTTTGGCGCATAATGGTAGAGACCCACGCCATCATGTCCAGTGTTTGTGAAGCTCTTACGCTCTCCAATGAGATAACACTCTGTTGGGTGTAGGTTACCTAAGGGATGGGCGTTGCCATGGATGAGATCCCAGGCAAGACTGCTAAAAATTGATTCCCTTTTCAAAGACCAGCAACAAGATGTTTTACCGCTAGACGGGTTCACCCTCACAGCCCACCGACTGCTTCCGTGCGTCTTCCACGCCGAAATGGCCACAGAATAGTACAGAAACTCTGATATGGCGTCAGATGTGAAAGGGCGCGGGGTGGCGTCCCGAGGGATGGGTTGGAAAAGCCGCGTCGCGGGAATGCTGTGGTCATCTTTTGGTATACACAATAGATGTGGTTGCGATCCCAAGTATCCTAATTATGGGTTTCGGCATTAATGATAGCTCAACCCGTCTGGCCTCATAGGTGGATATGGATGTATGATACGCGCTTCTGAAAGGGTCCGGCTGAAGACTCCAATCGAGATAGCCGGGACCTGGGGCGAATCCTCTGAATGAATGTTTAGATGTTTCGTGATAGCGAAAAATGGTTTGTGAGTGGGATGGGGTGGAATTTTGGTCCTGAAGGGGCTCCATTCGCTGAGGCGGGACAGTGTGGAGAATGCGATAGAAAGCGGTGCCAGGTTTCAGACGAGGTGTTGCAAGCCTGCCTACGCGGCGCATCTTCTCGTTCTGGCCGTTGTCCTGTTAAAAAAGCTAAAGCAACTAAAGAAGATTGCGTCGAAAACGCGTGGGAACTGGTATCTAGGATTTCTCTTTCTTGCCAATCTTTCAAAGATGAATGTGTGTCGGAAAAGAGCTCCCTTCGATCTTTGCAAGAACGCTAAATAATTAAGCAGACCAATTTGTGCGACTTGTGCGACTGCCGGGTCAATTTGTGCGACAACCTATGCGTCCATCTCACGTGACCACCGGTGTCCAGCAGAGATGCTTGTGTTTTCGGACCTTCTCTTCCGTTTCACGCAGTTCCAGTTCATTGCAGCCTTTGCCTTACGTTCCTCCAAGAGCACAGCGCAGACGCCCAGCGGGGGTACTTACTTCCCACCCGCCGTCCTCAGTTTGGCCACTCATGAAGGGAAAGGGCCCCTCAAAAGCGACGGACCAAAGCGCCCCGACGCCGACGGCCGGTCCGTCGCTCATATCCCTACGTATCGTCACAATAGACTTTTACCAGACGGAACCCAACCCAGCTGTAGACAAAACGGTCACGCAGTTTTCCGATCCTGGCGTCCGGAATATCAAAGTACCTGTTATCCGGATATTCGGAGTGACACAGTATGGACAAAAGGCTTGTTTGCACGTTCATCAGGTTAGAAGGGAAACTCGCTCGTCGCGCCGTTGGAGGAGAGAGGGATTGCCATGGGGCAGTAGTTCTGTCCATAAAGCGAAAAAGTTTTGTCTTGCGATTTCTCGTGGTTTTTGCATTGATTCGTACATAATTGGCGGGATGAAGGCTGGGATGATAGGTTGGAGTTGTGACAGTTGGGAAACGTTGCGCCATTTCAAATAGAGTATACTGCCATAGCTACAATCCAGTCTCTCAAACTGTTTGTGTCCCGCCGTTTCAATAGGCGTATCCATACTTTTACATCCCCTACACTGGCCCCAAAGAGTTAGACCAAGGTAACCCTTTCTTTTCTTCACAGCGTCCATCTGCACAGTCTTTCCTCGTTTATGGCCGAATTGCGTTTAACCACCCGCACCAACAGCTCCAATGTACATACACCAACTTGGAACCAGTTTAAACCACGCGGTCGCTCTTTCTTTCGGCCGCGACCCGGACGATCCTGCAAAGAACCAGTACCTCGCATTCATTCAATTGGTGAAGGGGATTCCGTTTTATGGGTTTCATGGATGCTATGAGTACTTTTTGAAACTTCATCTATATCCTTGTAATGACTTCGCGCGCAGTCGCGCCCATTCCACATGTTTTCTTGCTTTCTTTCCTTCTCGTTTTATCTCTTTCATTCCCCACAAACCTGACTGTTTTATTCCTTAACCTCTTCATGTTTTTCCTCCAAATACATTGAACCCAAACATGGTCACTAAAGTCGTGGGCATGCTCGAAGAAGGAGCGGTAATGGGTCAGCGGTTCCAAACATTCGAATCCCACATTCCGTACCTCCATCAATTTTTTATCGATTACAATTTGTATGGGATGGATTTTATTGATTTGACGGATGGGAGGTTCCGAAGGCCTATATTGGGTAAGGAGGCACACGACACCATCTCGCTGTTGTGCCCGTGTTACAGTTTGTTCTGATGTACAAGATTTCCTTCCAGATATACCCCGCCCACACGTTCCAGATTCCCCTTCTTCCACCACCCCGCGCTTCTACACGGACCAAACAGTCCCTTCCGACAAAATGTGGCCGCTAGATTACCCCGTCCCGCGGCAAAGCTATTGCGAGCTCGAACTGGACGTGCTGGTTGGAGACATTTCCAACCGGTACCGTGTCAAAGAGCGACGACGTAAGGCGTTGATTGATTTGGTGAATGGGACGGAGAACCTTGGGGATACGAAGCTTGTGCCTTCTCTGGCGGCGATTTGGGAGGTAAGTAAAGGAGATGATTTGTTTCTGTTTGGACTCTGTCATCTGTAGGGCGTGTTATCAGGATTCTAAAGACTTGATATCTTTCTTTTTTACTTCGAAAAGGACGAAACCCAACGCCGTCGAAGCCGCAACATACCCTCCCAACTCCAGTCCTCCGCCCCCGAAACGCGGGACCCGTACACTCCTTGGTCCAACGAAGAACGCCTACGGTCCGACTTTGCCGCCTCGCTCCGCGAAGCGTTGGATGCCCGTGCCGCGCGTGCCGGGGACGCCGAGAAACACCCGCAAGAGAATATTTTCCAACCGTTGGCAGACGACGGTGTTCCCACCGTGTTTCAAGCGACGCTTACGTATTGTGCGCGTCCGCAGGGGGATGAAGATGTGTCTGCGTTGGAGTCGCAGGCGAAAGGAGATATGGCGGATATTTCGCCAATGGGCGGGCATGATTTTGCGTCGCAGGAGTATTCTATGTTTGACGATACTGTTGTGAGTGTGATTGTGGATGAAGAAGTCATTACGAGAAAGTTTGCTACGCAGAGAGTGCGGGTAAGGCTTTCTCTTCCTTTTTGCCTTTGCCAAAAGTCACCCATGCTTGGATTCATGAAAACGGTTGTGAATTGATAGACCCAGGCCAACCCCACCGCCCCAGCAGCAGATGACATATCTCACCCTCTTTACAACCCTGACGAGGATCCCGATTTATCCGGCTACCACCCTCAGATTGACCAAGACGAAACCGACGGGGACCATCCGGAAGAGGACGAACAGCAACCGGAGAAGGAAGGCGCCGACGAAGAAGATTGGGGCGATTTGAATGTTATTTACGATGATCCGCGGTCAAGCCCTACGCCTAGTCCTGCTAAAGGTTCCGGGCGGGATTCGATGGGAAGGACAGGGGCTGGTGGGGTCGGTGCGACGGATGGGGAGAGGTCTGTGCCCATAAGCCCATTGTCGCGCAAAAGGTACAGTTGGTGGCAGAAACGGTGCACCTGGGAACTCAGTTTTGACTGGTCTCTGCTCAAACCATAGCCGTATCCCACAAGACTTCACACCACCAACCGTCTCCGCCTCCCGCTCTGCATCCACCACTCCCATCCGGCCCGATCAACGCACCCCACCCCGCACATCCGCCAACACGACACCCCAAAGCCGGAGAACCACCCCCCGTATGTTCCATCTTCCTTCCTCGTCACCAAGCTCGCCGTCCCCTTCGCGAAGTGGACACCCGAAATTCAATTTGTCCCCCGCTGGACTGGGATTTGGGCGGGGTGATAAGCTCTCACAACAGCGGCACGAAGAAAATGACGATGAGGTCGAAGAAGAAGAGGAAGAGGAGGAAGACCCGCCGACGCTCTCATCCCGCTCCTTTCTCGACCGAATGCGTGACGAGGCAGGCGCACATTTACCTCCCCACTGCTCTTCTTCTCCACCACCACAACCAGGTGGGAAAAGTGTAGGCGACATTGAAGATTTCAACGACGATATACAGGATGATGATAACCCGTTCCTCACCTCTCGGTTGTCGCAACGAAGGAGCGAGGGAAGGAAACGCGGGAGGGTGGTCAAGTGGAAGATTCCGCAGGTGGATGGTGCGGGAGATACCGAGACGGAGAGTGAGAGTGGGTCGGAGTTTGAAGTGTCGCTGGGAAAATCACGTAAACGAAGGAGGACCCGGAACGGTGGGCGGAGCGAGTCGGGGGATACAGGGCGCAGTCAGACACCCCGGCGACGCAGCGGAAGGTACAGCGGGGTGAGCGAGTCTGGGAATACGCAAACGGAAATGGCGTTTGAAGCGTATCGGACCTTGCGGAGGCAGAGGTCCAACTCCGGCTCTGGTGGGTCGACGGCGCACGCGGTCGGACCCAGGGGAACCTTTGATTGTGTGGAAATTCCCATCAAGAGGGTGAAATTAACTCCCACGCACGATGAACTCGCCTCGATAAGTTCGGAGCGTGATGAGGGGGAAGAAGAAATACCCCCAACCCCGCCCAAAACTACATCCTCATTCGTGTTTCTCAATCGCGACGTGCACGGTCGCGGCCCGGCTGACGACACTGCCGTCGACTCATCACCACCCCAGGCACACCATAACCCACGCCAACCCGTGCCTCCCTCATCGCGGACGGACATATTGATACCCGAAAGTCCGTCCGTAACGCCCACAAAGCCCGTCCACACCGCGCCCCCGCGTGACGTAGGCATGGCATCGCCGAGTGCGAGACCCGCGTCATTGAGTCGGGTGAAAGTGGGAAAACAAGTCGAGACTGCGGGTGGCGACGGTGGTGAAGATACCATGCGAGCGCGGCCTGTGTTGTGGGGTGGGTTGAAAAAGAGTACGGAAGTTGAGGGTCGTGCGGATGTGACGACGAGGGTGGGTGGTAGGCCCGTGTTGTGGGATAAATCAAAAGGGAAGAAAAAGAATGCTGGAAGCAGTGGAGAGGAACTGCGACCTGGTCTGGTGAATATCGACGATGATCATCCTTCCGATGGAACCGCGAAGCCTCGCCCTGCGTTGTGGAATCGAGCAAAGTCAAGAAAGGAAGTGGATCCGCGCGAGAACGATCTGAGTCGTAATGATGAAGTGGCGGAACGATCCCGAAAACCCAGACCAGTCCTGTGGGTCCGACCACCGCGAGATGGACCCCAATCGGACGACATCGAAGACGTTGGCTCCCCCAAGCGTGCCACCTCCCCGATTCTCTTTGACGCGTCCAAACCCGTACCGTATCCCGCCAATGAGCCAACACGGCAGCACCATGATAGCCCGTCAACCACCGACACTCCTCATCTACCCACCACCGTCTCGAAAACTCCATCACCATCACCCCCACCGCCACCACCACGTCCACCACCATCCAACATGAAATACTTCACCCACTCGTCTGAAGCATTTTCCCCCGTCGAGGACACGAATGAGTGGGAAGCACCCCTGCGCGAATTGCGACCCACGTCTCCGACCGATTTTCGCAAGCTTGTGCGGCCTGATGCGGAACAAGCAAAAGTGAAAGACGGTGCGGAAAGCGGGGATGAGGGATATTCCCGCTGGGTGGAGGGGGAGGGCGTGGCGGATGCGGATGATGATGATGTTGCTGGGTTTTGGGAGGAGTTTGGGGTGTCGCAAGGTTTCGTGGTTGATGATGTAGAGGTTCGAGATACGGTGGAGAGAGGAAGTGGGGATGGGGTCGCGGTTTTGGGTGAAACTCTCGTTAGTGACGAAGTGCGACGCGTGCGGGGGGATGGTGCTTTAGAGGTTGAGGAGACGGTTCCGCCTCGTACCTCGGATATGGATGTGGAAGATCAAAGCGATGGGCGGAACAGTCAGGCGATAGAAGATGTGGCTCAAGGGGGAATAACATTATGCGTGGATGAATTCGGCGAGCCAGCAAACACCGCTTTTTGCGAGGAAGCCGAAGACATGGACTTTGATTACGTCTCAGAGAATGGCGAGGGAATGGAGCCTGACGAGGTGGAGGAGCAACTCTCAGACACAGTGATGGAGGACGTATCAGAACACACCATACCAGCTGCGCAGCAAGCCGAAGAAACTGCTCCAGCTGACGAGAACTCATTTGAGGACGAGGGAGAACGAGTAGCTGTAAGTCGCGTGGCGGTGGAGGCGGACGAAGTGGGGGCGGAGCATTGGCCGAGTCAAGGGAAAGATGTGTCGATGGATGACTCGTCGTCAGGCGAAGTGCTGCCAGCTGCTCAACATTCTCGCAAATTCTTCTCCGTTGAGGACCCCATTCAGACCGGCACATTTGGCGGACCTCCCACGACTGCGGGGCAGACAAACACCGCCTTCTCAACTCCCTCCTCCCCGTCCCAATCTCCACACACTTCCCAGCGCCCACCACCGAACCTCGAACCACCCCGCAACATCTTCCGCCTCTGCACTCCCGCCCCAACCGTAGCATCCCTCCTCACAACTCTCCCACTATACAACATTCCTCCCGTCATCTACCAGGACCCTTTCTTCAGCAATCCGCGCGACGTCCCCGCCCGCACAAAAGAATTTGCGGGACGAGAATTCAAGTTTGTCACGACCGATGTGGAGAATTTGAAAGAGTTTGATACGACCCAGTGTGTTGCTGGGATGGCTGGGGCAACGCCGGCGGCGTCAGGTGGAAAGTGGGTGAAGGGGATCGAGTATTGGAAGAGAGTGGGTAGATTGAATGGGTGAGTGTTGTGGTTCGGTGGCATGGTCTGAGGTGTTGGAGCGGGAAATATCATCGCAAGTGTTGATGGACCTGCCTTCCTTTGTGCGGAAAGACCAAAAATACCCGACTCAGTGCGATTATGGTCTCTGGCGAATGCGCCGCCCAGCCGGAAGGCGACAGAGCGGTGGTTAGCAGAGAATCGACGCACGGGGTCCATTAAGCTAGGTACAGGTTCCTGTGGCGAGCAGCACGCAGTCGCCTGGCCTTGAACGCTGACCGCGCACCTGCCCTTCCCATAGCCCGCCAAGCAGCGGACGTTTCACAGGTGTGGAGACTCTTCGACCAACCAACCTGATTTTAGGATGTGCTTCTGATATTGAAACGCTCTTGCATAGATTGAAGCACCGACCCCAAAAAACCCGCATGGGTTCAAACTTACCCAAGTTCAAACCGACGCTGTTGCCCATGTCCAAGATTATATGACAATGCTCAGCATTGAAATGCATGGTAGGGTGTACCCAACTTGTGTGCTTACACTTTCGACCGATTCGTGAGACTGACGTTCAAAAAACAGCTCGGTCGCGAGGGACCTTGCTTCCAGACCCGAACAAAGACCCAGTGTGCGCCGTCGTGTATTGTTTGCTCACAGTGGAGGATGAGCGGTATCGCAGTAATGGACATCGGCAAGGGTATGAAGCCCATTGAAAAGAAGGCCTGGAAAAATTGAGTCGCCGTAACTTATTGTTGCAGATATCGTGTTGGAGTCATCATCGTGGAGGATGGAGCCGGCTTACACAAAACCGGGATATGCGGTAAAAGAGCACTTGTGAGGGGGCCAGGAACCATCTCGCTTCCACTGAGACTTTTATTTTCGTTTTCCCAGGTTACATCGTCGACACAGTCCCAAATGAACGTGTGCTGTTTGAAACGCTTATTGAGAAAGTGCGCCACTTCGATCCCGACGTCCTATTGGGGTACGAGATCCACAGCGCATCGTGGGGCTACCTGATTGAACGAGCTGGCCATGAGTACCGTGAGTTTTGAGTCCTTGGCATTGGCGTAAGTCACCACGCCAATCCGGGATATATATTTACACCCTACCAGATATTGACCTGTGCGCAGAGCTCTCTCGCGTGATCCCTGAGACAGCCAACACCAAAGTTGGCCGCGAAGAGGACGCGTGGGGTTTCCGGAAACAATCGCATCTCCACACCACGGGCCGTATTTTCTTGAACGTTTGGAGAACCATGCGGTCGGAAATGAATCTTACTTCGTATACCCTGGAAAATACTGTGTTTCACGTTTTACATAAAAGGTAAAGGGGAGCATGCTTTGAGCCAGATACATGAGTTCCCATATGATTTCTAACCAAAACGTGGTACCTATCAGAATTCCAAAGTTTTCGCAGCAGAGTTTGACAGAATGGTACGACCAGGGCATGTTGCGCCGCTGGCGCACGATGCGTTATTATCTGGAGCGTGTGCAGTATAACTTGGAACTGCTGGATGATTTGAATTACATTCATACTACGAGGTAGGCGCTCCCCACTTCAATTGCGCGCAGTCGGGATTTCGCACCATAATTAACACGATGTGAGCAGCGAATTTGCGCGGGTTTTTGGAATTGACTTCTTTTCCGTCATCACGAGGGGTTCCCAGTACAAGGTGGAGGCCGTCATGGCACGGGTAGCTCATCCCGAGAACTTTGTGATGATCTCTCCCAGTCGCCCTCAGGTAATTGATTTGATTCGCACACTCATAAGAGTTGCCGGTTAAGCTCCTTAGCCCATTTAATTCTTGCAGGTGGCCGCGCAGCGAGCATGCGAATGTTTGCCGCTGGTGATGGAGCCTCAGTCACGGTTCTACACTAGCCCTTTGCTAGTCCTTGATTTTCAATCTCTATATCCGTCGGTTATGATTGCCTATAATTACTGGTAATTGCACTGAAGTTCCTTCCTCAAAAGAATGGCCCATTTTAACGTACATTCTGCGCATCAGTTACTCCACTTGTCTTGGCCGCGTTCAGTCAGCGGGAAAGCCTCACAAGTTTGGTGTTGTCAATGATTTCGTAGTTCCTGCACCCGTGGTGGAGCTATTGAAAGATCACATCAATGGTTGAGTTCAGTGCTATTTTGGAATGGTGTTAAAATTCCCCCTAATTGACGAGTTTACTTCTGCATCGTGCCTAATTATAGTGTCCCCAAACGGGCTCGCCTTCGTGAAGCCTCACATTCGCGAGGGAGTCATCGGACGGATGCTCACCGAGATTCTTGATACCCGCGTAATGTTGAAGCAATCTATGAAACTGTATAAGGGCGACAAGGTGAAGTGACGAAACGCGGCCCCTCGTAGAACCCGTCCATTGACTCGATTCCCCTCTAGGCAGTATCACGGGTACTGGACGCACGACAGCTCGGAATGAAATTTATCGCGAATGTGACCTACGGATACATGGGCGCGAGCTTCTCCGGACGGATGCCATGCGTGGATATTGCCGATGCAATTGTACAGACTGGACGAGCGACATTGGAAAGGGTTGGTTGCTTGTTTATGATTGCTTTATCTTTTGCTCGCATGAATTCAAGGCCTGGCTGGAATAGGGCATCGATCTGATTCATGGAACCGAGCGCTGGGGAGCCAAGGTTGTCTACGGTGACACGGACTCGCTCTTCGTTCATCTGCCTGGAGTCACCAAGAACCGGGCCTTTGAGATTGGTAAGGAGGTTGTCGATACCATTACTATGCAGAACCCAGAGCCGGTAAAGCTGAAATTTGAGAAGGTGCGTTTGAGTGGTTTCTGCGTCGGCCCCCGCGGAAATGTACCTGATCTTCTCGCGTTGTACTGCACCATAAAGGTGTACCATCCATGCGTTCTCCTTGCAAAGAAACGCTACGTTGGTTTCAAGTACGAAGCAGCGGACGAAAAAGAGCCCGGATTCGACGCGAAGGGAATTGAAACCGTTCGACGGGATGGCTGCGTGGCACAAGCGAAGACCCTGGAACAATGCCTCAAGTATGTGCCGTATCTTAGGGACATTGACTCGGGTTGACGTTGCAATCTCACATGGTCGTCAGGATATTATTCCGGACGCAGGACTTGTCCGCCGTCAAGGAGTACCTTCAGCGACAATGGACCAAGATCCTTTCGGGCAGAGTATCCATCCAGGATTTCATCGTCGCCAAGGAAGTTAAGCTTGGGACCTACAGGTGCGTAACGATAATGGCAGTTTGCAGGGTGCAAGTGTCTGACTTCTTGCTATCTGCAGTGATAATGGGCCCAAGCCAGCACACGCGGCAGTTGGGATGAAGAGGATGGCAGAAGATCCCCGGGCGGAACCGCAATATGGGGAGCGTGTCCCTTATGTCGTGGTACACGGTGGTCCAGGACATCGTCTGGTTGACGCCGTGTTTCCTCCCGAGGAGCTGTTAAACAACAGGTTGGTGACAGAAATGAGCCATGCAAAATATTCGTCGGGAGTTGTTGACGTATCTCTCTGCTAGGACTCTGCGCCTGCATGGGACGTACTACATTCAGAAACAAATAATTCCTGCCATCTCGAGAGTGTTCAGTCTTATTGGCGCTGGTGAGTCGAGTTGAAAGATTGGGATTTTAAACAAACGACAGCAGTTGATTAATGCCGGAGTCACTAGATGTCGAAAGCTGGTTCAACGAAATGCCCAAGGTTCATCGAGCGATCCAGTTTACTGACTCGCAATTGCAGCATCAGAAAAAAGGTGGTAGGACTATCGACCAGTACTACGCAACGCAGCATTGTCTAGTGTGCCACGAATTGATTATGAGAGGCAAAGGTTTGGATTTTAGTGAGACGGGTGGCTCCCGTGTACGGCGATTGATATACTTCTTTTTGTTCAACAGACATGTGCGAGATTTGCTCTCGCGACCCACAATCATCCGCCGCTCGTTTAGCAGAGCGATTAAACGAGGCAGAACGTCGTCACACCGCCTTACAGCGCGTGTGTCGATCGTGTACGTCACATGCCACGGCCGAGGACGCCAATTCTGCCTGCGTGTCGCTTGACTGCCCCGTGTTATTTGCGAGGATGCGGAGTATTAATGATGTGAGGTTGGGATCGCGCTTGGTCAGAGCCATGAACGCGTTGAATGAAGAGTCGGTTGAAGTCAGGAGAGAGGCGTTTGGGGATATACCCATTGGGGAAGTTGTAGAGTTGGAGTGATATTCGTCGTTTCAGCGGCGGGAATAAAGGTGGAAGGGCTACTGCAATGTAAATATAGTACATCGTTTCGTGTTCATAGCAATTCTCATATGAAGAGTCATTCGTTTGAGGCCGTTTTGACGGAGTCGAAGGACAAGAAAGCTGGTTTCCAATGGTGAATAGTTTATTTGACAAATAGAGGTCCAAAAAGCATACAACACCAGGCAATCCTGGCATCTTAATATCGCCCTTCTTTCACCCCACCACCCCGTGCCTCACTGCTTCAAAAAGTGAATCACCGTATTGGCCGTCAAATCCGCCTCAGCGAGTAAAAAGTCATGGCCCTGTCCTTCCAGTTCCACCACCTTTCCTTGCGGCACCAGCTTGCGGAAGGCATGCACACCGACTTTATCACGGAGAGCCGGATCGGCTACTTCAAACGGTACAACGGTGTCCTTTGTTCCCTGGAAATGCAAGATCGGTTTTCAGCAATCCACACCACCCTAATCTCTCTAACGACTCTGCTCAAATGCGGATTCAGAGGCTCATTACCCAAATGACCATGACGCGATCACCCAGTGCCCTGCCCATCTTGGCGTACCGGTCGTGGAGGCGAGTAATTGGAAAATGTCGAATCGTGCTCAGAAAGGCGCGGAGGAAACCGGGGTGGTGGCGGAATTGGGTGAGGACAATGGGTGCAGCTCTGATCTAGTTGCAATTGTTCGTCACAAAAGAGGCTGAGCGGCGGAAGAGTTGGGAGCTGCGCTTGCTCACCATGTCCTTTGAAGCATTGGGTTTTGTCAGTTGACCACTGTAGGACCGTCCCAACAGCCTGGCTCCAACGGTGTGCATAATGAAGTCAGGAATGAATGGGATGTACTTTAAATAGTCTTTTCCCGACGGCTGTAGAAGACGCGGCAGTTTGAGCGCGAAAGCTTAATGCGTGCCGCATTTCATTTCATCGAACCATGAAAAATTACCGGCATCAGACCAGCTGGAGCCATCAAAACTAACTTCTCCACGCGCTCCGGAAATATGCTGGCAAAGGAGGTGGCAATGCCCCCTCCCAACGACAGTGCCGTCAAATGGAACCGATCAAACCCAAGTTTCTGAGTGAGAAGGGCGAGTTGGGCGACGTAGAGGGCGTCTGTGTGTGGGCCGGCGGGGGTGGACGAGTATCCACGTCCATACAGCTCGTACGTCAAGACCCGGCAGCCAGCTTCAGTAAGATGGTGCAGGTAGGTGGACGCGGCAGGTGAGGGAATGCTGATGCCGTGAACATACACCACCTGCCGCGTGCAACGGTTTGTTTACGCGTCCTCGGGCAAACAGGGAGTAGTGAAGCGCTTACCTTGACACCATCTTCCGGCCCGAAAAGGTAGTAGTGTGTTTCTCCAAAGGGCAAGTCGACAAAGGCAGAGCCTGGGAGGAGGTCAGGAGGATACTCTTCCAGACGTTTTGTTTGCGACAGCCCTGAAATGAGGTCAGTAGACGAGGGTACCACTGAATAATAGATCGCTATGGCAATGGCAGTCGTCGCCACGAATGGTGAAATGCGTGGGAGCATCGAGTTGGTCATCTTTATTTATAAGGATGTAAGGTCACAGTTTGTTCGATAGAAAGCGAAATTCGAACAGTTGATTTTCTGTGTTCTTGGAACGCGTGTCGACTGTCTGCCAATCAGCTTCTTTCCGCAGCCAAGCCACATGCGGTGGTGCTTGAAGTTTCGGCGAGTGTTCGGCTGGTGACGTTTCCTATTGGGTTCCTATTGGGTTCCTATTGGGCGCAGTTCCGGGCTGCACGCGTCCGTGTTTCGGTTGTTGTCCACTGACCCACCTTAAAACCATGCCTGCGCCTGCGTCCCATCTGCTTTCGTCGCGTCCTTCTCGCCCTTCGCCTGGAAAATGTCAAGTACAGACGGCCTACAACGAGACGATAGTCCGGAAACTCCTACTCGTCGTCGTGGCTCAGGCCGCTTCCTCGACCGCTTCAAACTAGACCTTGTCGTCGCTCCGAGACACTTTGTAACATACTTGTTTGCAGCGGCGACGGCAATATGTTTGTTTGTTTTCTTGAACGCTTCTCAGGTGGATACCGATAACTTGCCACCAACGGAATAACATTTGATGGGACTTCAGCTCACACTAGCCTACCTTTTTCATCAAGGGTTTCGTCTTGGGACAAGTTTTGAATCTGCCAAAGACAGAATTGGGCAACGCGGCAGGGTCTCTTTCCTTCTATGACGAGCTGCTTTCGTTGCCTCTAGTATGGGTTTGGGGTTTGGCCTCCGATCGCATTGGCAGGAAGTCGGTGTATGCGGGCGGTTTTGCGTTCATGGCTCTGGGGCTGGGCCTTTTCACATACGCGAAGAACCTGTACCCCGAATTGCTGTTGTATAGGCTCATCTTTGCGGTGGGAGGGGCCGCCAGCAGCTCAATGCTGACGGCAGTTCTGGCGGATTACGCCGGAGAGAAGGTTAGCGTTGATAGTTGAACGCCCGCTGCATCCTGCCCACTCTCGCCCGATGCCTTATACTTTCCGTATTTTGATAGGATCGGGGAAAGCTGTCTGGAATTGTCGGACTGATGTCGGGTGCAGGTGCCCTGATCGCCCTGTTTGTATTTCTTCGACTGCCCACCTACCTCGGTGACGCTCCCCGCGGCCTTCGCATCACATACCTCATTGTAACGGCGTTCTCTGCGCTATTCGCAATCATTGTGTTTTTCGGTTTGGACGGGAAGCGATCAAAGTCAGATGACCGCCGGAGCGGCGCAAGCTCTGAGCAAGTGTTGATACCCGATGAGGAGAGATCTGGCGATAGCGCAAGAGTGGAGAACGTTTCGAGGACCGAAAAGCCGGCTTTACTGCAGTTGGCTAAAGATGGATTCTGGGCAGCAAGAGATCTCAGGGTTTTGCTGGTGTGTACTAAAGGATACTATCATATACTCGCAAGGCATCATCTCATCATTCACGCCCGCAGGGATATGTGAGCAGTTTCTTGGCGCGTGGGGATACCATCATCATTACGGGCTTCCTCCCTCTGTACGTTTAGGATTTGACTTTGGTACAAACCAATCAACTCGTTGCGCTTGCTGACATGGATTCCCATGCAGGTGGATTTACAAACATTCAATTGACATTGGGCTTTGCAACGTATCGGACCCAAACGATCCAGATATCAAGGATAGTTGCTACCAAGCTTATCGCACCGCCTCTACGCTGTCCGGTATTGCGCAGACGTTTGCCTTGATAGGTGCACCGATCTTTGGTAAGAAAAATTGCAGTTTTGTTGGGATCGTATATGATATTTTGTTTAAATGCGTCACCTTCCGACAGGCTACCTCTTAGATCGTGTGTACCGACCTACTATTGTCCTCATCGCAGCCTTGACCGGTCTGGTGGGATACCTTCTCCTGTCCATCACGACAGACCCCACCGCCGAAGTCATGTACCTCTACGTAGCCCTCATCGGATTAGGAGAGATTGGGTTGGTGGTAGGGTCCCTCGCGCTGGTAACGGCGAACTACGTGGCTCCCAGCGTAAGAGGCAGCGTCGCAGGTGTATGCAGCTTATTTGGGGCTGTGGGGATCCTCATCAACACACGGCTTGGGGGTTACTTGTTTGATGTGTGGAAACCGAATGCGCCGTTTTTTGTCATGTTTATAGCGCATGCGATTGCGTGTCTCATTGCTGGGGGGGTGGTGGTGATGTATTTGGTGCGTAGGTCCAGAGGAGGGGAGAGTGGGGCTACCAGTGGTGAAAATCAGACCATACCGGCATAGATGTACTGTACTTTTTGTGTAGATACGTTTTTAAGCAATTTTGACGCTTGTCGCATAAATATAATTCTTTTTGGTAGAACGTAATGGTATTCGTGCTCACCACAACCGCAACCATATCGCCGCTGTTAAAGTGGCCAAAACCTCCTTTGGGAACAATCACACCAGGGAGCATCAAATCTGATGTGGCAAGGTTGAAGTGTACCGCTCGCAAGTAGTTTTTTAGCTTTTCCGCTCAAAAGAGTGCGGAAAACAGTACCAGCGCCATTAAACAATCAACTTCTGCATCACTTGTCCGTCATCAAAGTGGGAAGCATATCCACTGGATTACAATGTATCATTATATAACCCTAGTTATGAACAAACATTTTACAATTCAACGGTGCAGTGAAGCCAGGCCCCTCCAAAGTAGACAATTATCAGTTTAAAAGGTGTTATGAACTTTCCGAGAAGGGATCGACAATTGTATAACAGGCATCACCGAAAAGATTCCGCATATTTGCGAACCACTCCTTCCCTTCACCCCATTTGATGGATGCAAACGTAACTTGAGCTAGTGAATCCGCAAGTCCATATCGAGGCCGAAAAAACTGCTCTACTTCCTGCAAATCCTCATCCCACGGTCCGACGAATGTGCACTCGACCCATTCTCTTGTTCCCGCATCCCACTCGCGTGTGACTGCAAGCCGCGGACCACCACTCACTTCCTGGGAGTTTGAAAACAAGACCTTGCCTCCGCCACCTTCCATCGTCCCAACTGTTTTGACATGACACAACGTGCCTTTACCCGCCAAGCCCCCCAACCCTTGCAACGCCCTCTCCACGACCGCAATCTCCACAAATCCTTCAAAATACGGTCTCTGTTCCGTTTCCGGCTCCAACACCCCAGGTTGACTGCTAACAGTTAAAATCCCGCATCTGTTTATATCCAGCAGTTCCGACAGGATGGAGGTTGTCTCTTTGTAGGGTCGTCCGATGGCGTTCAAGGAGGAGGTGAAGTGGCCTTGTAGGTAGAGACGCGTGAGCATGAGATAATCGGCGAATGTGGTTGCACCGCCTGCTTCCGAGGAGGCGTGGAAGAGGGTCATGCCGTCGGTCGTTGCTTGGCAGATGGCTGTCCAATTGCGAGTGAGAGTGTTGTCGGTCGAGAATCCTTTGTTCATTTTGAATTGACATTGCTCTCCGATGTCACGCCAGCCACGCGACGCGACGCGACGCAACGCGACAACGCTTCTTCAATCTGTCTTTCGTCAATGTCGGGTTCGGAGCAGGGTTCGGGGTCGACTTTCAGTGACAAACATTTCAATGCTGCTGCATATGCGGAGTTCAGGCACTCAACTCGTCAAACACTCTGCCTTTTGCCCTTTCTGAATGCTCACACCGCCCTGCCAGACCTACTTATGACCCTGCGCTGTTTGACTACATTCTTGCATTTCATTCCAAGCACCACGGTACAATGGGGCCACAAACCTGAATTTTGTCCTGCGTTATTCATTTGTTCCCTGTGTATGCAGCACCCGATGCGGAAAGGGACCTCGCAGTTGACGTGGCGGCTGGAACTGGTACTATACAAAACTCCACTCAATGGGACTTTTTTGCTATCATGACTTTCCCTGGGCACTGGTCTTAGGGCAAGCTACTGTCGAATTGTCAAAGCATTTTAGGGAAGTTATTGGAGTTGAACCCAGGTATAGAATGTGGTTGCAGTATGTCTCACGACCGAGCATCTGACTGAAGGGTGTGAAGTGAACCGATGCGTTCAGGTACACTTGCCACATTGTCAATCAACCAGTATAGAGTTCCTCACACTAGGATGCCTTGATAGCTGCGGCAAGACGTCCCAACATTACGTATGTTGCAGGCACATCTTCAGCTCTCCCCATAGCTTCATCCTCGGCAGATATGATTACAGCAGCGCAAGCAGCTCATTGTGAGAGTATTCGATGACTTCTGCCCTGATGCGATTATCGCTTGACAGACCAACAAATCAACAGGGTTTGACATCCGGGCGTTTTACGCTGAATGCAAACGGTGCCTTAAACCCAGTGGCACCCTGGCAATTTGGTGTTACAGTTTGCCAATGATTGTGGGCGACGATGATGCAACCAGGAGCATCGAAGAGTATGCTGTGAAAATGGTATGGTGTGTCCGTTTCCCAGTAGTGGAGTTTATTTGCTTACAGGCCATCGCCAGCGGGAATACTGGGACCCGAGACGACAATTGGTTGAGACACTTTTCTCGACATTTGAGCTTCCCTTTACGACAACTGAACGGTAAATCCTGCATTCCGCACGTTTATATTTCAATGGTCTTGGTTGAACGTACATCCCAGCCATTTACTTCCATCCGAGACGCTGCCAACGTACATACACTCACACATTATGCCTTTCCAACTGCGCGCGTACTTACGGACATGGGCACCTTACAAGGTGTTCAAGGACAGATTTCCGAATGCACCAGATCCGGTGGATGATGTGAAACTGGGGAGTGGTGTCCTTGAGGTGCAAGCTCGAATGGGCCTTTTGTTGGCAAAGATGGATCGACCATAGTCTTGATGATTGCCGAGCCGTAAATAAATAAGTCAACCCTGGACACGTTAAGTTTTTGCCCCGTTTGTTTCCGTTGGATAGCCTTTTTGTTCCGCCACCATTTTGGAAGCCCAGCCTGCAACCAAAATTTGTACGAAGAAACTTGGAAGGCATAACTTCGGCTTACTTCGCTTATGGTGTCGCGAATGGAGAAGGATGGACTCCAGGAAAGGTATCCAAATACACTCCAAGGGTATCCCAGGCAAAAACCATTGTATTTCTTGGTGAAGGGCCGGATATTCATCTATTTGCCACCGGTAATCTGTATCCACCCATTTGGCTTTAAGGTACGGTCGGTGGTTGCGTTCTGTGACAAGCAATCGATGGGACTGCTTACTTTTTTTTGGACCTATGGCCCGCTGACACGGTGAAGGTTATTCCTGGTACCAATGATCGAACTTCATTTTATACCGCGTGCCGCATCCCCAGAAACTTCCGACTTTTCAACCTTCCACCATCCAACAAAGAGAGAACGACCTTTCAATGAAACCCGACCAGCGATTAGAAAAGTTCGTTGCTCTGAACGTCAGGGAAGCATGCATTCTGCAGGCCGCAAGCGCAAGGCCCAAATCCTTGTTTGCGGATGACGGTGGTCTGCCTCCCCTCCCTTTTGGATTCAATCAACGAGGAGCCGTTGCCATTATTGACATTTCTGTACGTACCCTCATGCTTGCTGTGACATCATAATGCATTCAGGAAATCCAACCGCTGTTCTCATTTGATTGCCCAGGGCTTCACATCTCTCACGACCAAACTCGCAGAGAGGTTCGGAGGAGGAGGCGGAGCGCGGATAAGAGCTATCATCAATCCCGTATTTTCAACGCTAATAAGCGCCGTCCATCGATACAACGGATCCGTGGTGAAATTTGTTGGAGATGCCATTATTTGCTGCTGGCAAGTCAATCGCTTTCATGTTACAGCGATGAGGATACCCTTTCGCTCATCAGAAGTACACTATAGGTCAGCGGAAAATGCATCTCTGGGTTCCATCTTAACCGACTCCGATGAAAGCGATGAAGACTTGAGCGAGAATAGTTCCGCTGTCTTCAGAGAGGATGCCATCAAATCAGCCATCCTGTCAGCGACTGGTTGCTGCTTCGAGATCCTTGGTCTATTTCGCAATTACAAAGTTGCAGTCCCGGCGTCGGAAGAACAACTCGCTCCTCCCCCGTTGGTCCGACCACGTCGTCGTTCAGACGCTTCTAGCCTGCCGCCTATGTTGTCCAACAGCAACAACGGTGCCCGCACGCCACGTAAACCTCCAACCCCACAACGCTCGGACTCGACCGTCCCCTTCCCCCTCAAAATCCATGTGGGCCTAGGATGTGGGCAGTTCAGTTCGCTACACGTGGGGCGCACCGGCCTGAGAGCCGAGTATTTTGTCGCGGGGGCCGCAGCGGACGATGCCATGACGCTCTTGAAGTTTTCAAGTCCAGGAGAGATTGCCTTGTCGGTTGAGTGCTGGGAGAATTTGACGGACGCGTTACAAGGGCGGGAGATGTCTGTCGCATTGGATGCGATGTTTTTGGAAGGAGACGGTCGTGGCTGTTATATTGTTCGCGAGGATGTGGATGATTTGACCCAAATCCCGCAGCTGCTAAGTGGTGCTGATAATCGCGACGACGGCGTCGTGCAAAAAGAAGCGAAATTTTTTCCGGGATGGACCGATGGGCACAAACTTTATCTTCATGAGAGCTTATCAAGAGTTATAACTGAGGATCCAACCTCCGATCAGTTCTATTCCATGCACAACCAAATCCGGAATGTGTGCGTGGTGTTTGTGTGCGTACCTTCTTTTGGCGCTCCTGGAAAGATGCTAGACTTGCTATCTACGGCGCAAAAGGTAGTTACAACGTAGCGTATGTGGTCTTGAGCTGAATGTGGCCAATGACTTCGCGCCTGAATGTGGGTCCTTTAGGTCACCTGCACGGCCCTAGATGCTATTAATCGGTATGAAGGAACCATGCGCCAGTTTAATGTGGATGATAAAGGGGCTTCTGCTGTAAGTTTATTGGTACTTGGAACTTATTTTCATGTGATCTGAGATACACCGGTTTCCTTTGTGTTTCTGCAGCTGCTCGTGTGGGGTGTCGAAGGGTTCACGCACGAGCGCGGAGAGGCTGTTCTTGCCGTTCTAGCAGCATTGCAAATTCAAACCGACCTAAAAGAATCAATGGGGAATAATTTCAGCATTGGAGTAGCCCAAGGTCCTGTGTAAGTCAATGTGGTTTTGTTTCGCAGATATCAGGGACAGACTGGAGAATGACTGCTCAAATGACCCGGACATTCGATTTTCGGGACGACAGGTTTTCAGGAATAATAGGAAACTCAGCGAGAAGCGACGGCACTGTCCTGGGCATGGCCGTTAATTTGGCTGCACGTTTGGTAGGTTTATTCTTCCCTTTCCTGGGCATGGCGAGGGGTTTTGTGGTTATGTGTCTGAACGCTTCCAATCAGTAGATGTGTAGTCCCGTTGCGCGAGGCAGCATTATCTGCACTGAATCCGTGTACAATGCCTGTTCAGGGGAGATAGAGTTTTCTCCCCAACAAATGGTGGAGTTGAAAGGTAATCCACAATTTTATGCCGCCAAGCTCGTCACCACAGAACTTAAATGATTGCTACGCAGGAATTGATACTCCACAACCTGCCTACGTCCCGCTTGCTAAAAAGCTGCTCCATGATGAGCGCCCGTCCGCGCCTTCAACTCTGGCAGGACGAGAGAAGGAAATTGCCATCATTGAAGAGGTCATAGCCGCTTGGGCAGAGGAGAAGACGGTGTGTGTGACCCTCAATTTTACGTTGGTCGCAGCATTGGTCTGATGTGTGTCTTTTCCAGGTTCGGCTTTTTATAACTGGAGGAAGCGGACTAGGGAAAACGGCACTCTCCAACTATGTGAAAATTAAGGCCTCTGGGGTGAATGACTCAATCGTATGGTAACATCCACCCTGACACATTCTTTCCAATGGCACGCCCCAAAAGCGACTCACATTCGTTACATCCGTTTTTATTAGCCAAGCGGCTTCCAGCGAAACTTACCGGTTGGCCCCATTCCACGCCCTCCGCTCTATTTTAATTGCGCTTTTCCAACGGATCTACACGGAATATGTGGAAACTGGAATTTTAGAGTATCGCGTCCTAGAAGTTGAAGGCGATGCAGATACGATGAAGCTCGTGCGCTCATCGACGGCCAGCGTGCAGATAATCAACCCGGACCGTTGGGCTCAACTGAACTCTTCCATGAAACTTCCGAATTCACCGTTGGGGGTACAGGTCGCAAAGGTGCTATTTCTTATCAAGGAGAGCACGCGCACTATGCACGTGGTAAGGATACGTTTCTACCTGATTAACCTCTCTAGCTGAGCGACAAGTTGACTATCCTCAAACTCAATTGTAGTTGTATGATATTTTGCAAATCGAGCAAGATACGGCCAACGCAAAAGGAACCGTCTCCGGCGCCAAACTCAATTCGCAAGTGGCATCGGTGGTAGCTCGAGTCTTGAACAAATTTAGTGTCTTCCTCCGAATTAAGCTTTGCATCATCTTTGACGATATTCAGTGGCAGTAAGTCGATTGGTGATATTTGCGCCGATAAGCCCTCAAGTACTCAACTTTCCCAGGGACACGCCAGGGACTGAAGTTTTGTTGGATTTGGTGCGTCGATGCCCAAAAAT
Organism: Borealophlyctis nickersoniae; assembly: GCA_027604605.1. Lineage (NCBI taxonomy): Eukaryota > Fungi > Chytridiomycota > Chytridiomycetes > Rhizophlyctidales > Borealophlyctidaceae > Borealophlyctis > Borealophlyctis nickersoniae. Next base: position 9,886 of record JADGKA010000183.1, on the reverse strand, counting down.
TCTTTTTTGTTTGGTGTCACGGCCACTTCTGGTATCTTCGCCAATCGGAGCACGTTGTTTTTTCTATGTCAACATGTGTACTCACCGCGCCTTTTTGAGGTCAGGAATATACTAGTGAAAAGGGTGCCGAGGTTTTCAAACGGATTTTGTCAACGGAATGTACCCGACACGTTGAGCTTGGACCGCTGGACTGGGAGGGAACTATGAATCTGGTTAAATCTCGTTTTCATGTGGAGGCTATTCAGCCGGGGCTAGCCAACAAGATTTGGAAGCAAAGTCAAGGAATCCCAATAATTGTGGAATTGCTCTGCGAATCCTTTCGGTCCAAGAAAGAAATAGAGGTGGTTCACGGAACATTGGAGCGAAATACAACTCTCTCGAGACCCGAGGATGGAGATGTGCTGCCAGTGGATTTACGATCGACGTTTATGGCCCAGTGAGTTGCATTCTCCTAAATATCCAGCGACGCTTCTTTGTAATGCAAACAATCCGTTCCGGTAGAGTCGACCGGGCGCCGTCCTCTCTCAAACACATCCTCAGTGTAGCGTCCGTAGCAGGTTCGCTTTGTTAAGATACTTCAGCCTATTGATTGTGAACTTACCTCCCGTTTAGGCCAATATTTCAGCTTGACGGATATCCTGCAAGTTATGACAGAAATCCAGCATGGATCCAATGATACCATGCAGTGGGGAAATGTGAAAGAGCTGCTGGATTATATTCGGCAAACGGACAGAATGAACTTTCTCGTGGCATCTACGGAATCAACGACTAGTGCCACTACCGCTGATCAAACCCCCCGCCCAAAGGCTGGTATGCGGCGGGGCACGCTGCGACGTGACAGTAGCTTCCGTCGTACCGCCGCCAATGATACCGACATCAGCATGTCCTTCCGCCATGTCTGTCTGCAGCAGTGCATCTACCTATCTCTCCTGCCCGAACGGAGGGACATGCTACATGACGCTTTTGCAACTTTTTATGAGTCAAAGTTGACACAAACCAGCAAGAGCCGGACGTTGCCCATGCTCGTTTATCATCTCGGACGGGTTCCTGGCCAAGGGAGAAGGAAGATACAGTACGCAGAGCAAATCTTCAACTTCTATTCGGAGGAGTCTCGCCACGTTGAACTTGGCATCCAAGCGTACGAGAGACTGCTAAAACTCATGGAGGAGTTTCCTCATGATGCCCAATTCGACGCGTTGGCTCTCGCGAAGCATCACCGGCAGCTAGCAATGATTTTTGACGAAAAATGGTGTGTGCATCTGTGTTCCAAGGCTACCCTCGGAAGATAATTTGAATCACCGCTCTAACAAGAGATTTTATTTAACTGTAGGGATACAGCAGGGGCTCTCAGTATGTGTTGATGTGGGATTCTTCGGTTTGTTCATAACTCTTGTGTTTGCTGTCTCTAACCCCCTTTTCGGTCGGGCCTCACAGCCGAATGCATATCTGCCCTTGATTTCCTCGACTTGCCCCTTCCTCGAGCTGGCTCCTTCGCAGAGAAGCGTGAAATCTTCCTCCATATGTTGACGCGTCGCCGACTCTTCAAAATTCACGATCCCCACAAGCGCGAGCAAATAGGGAGACGTGCATTCGAAGATGCGATAGTACGACGACAAGGAGGCTGCATCTCTTCATGTTTTCCGAACAAACATTTTACGCACACCGGTCACCATGACGAAATCAAAGAACGCATTTATGAAATGCTATTGGTATCCAAAATGATGCTGGTCCAATTGCTCCTCTCGAATCGGTCGGACTGGGCGGCACTCATTACTCTTGGGGCCTTGAACTTCTCTTCGGCACTCGCTGTAAGCCGGCCTTGCCAGGAGGTCCACTGGATGATGTTATTCGGATTCGTTGTTACGATAAAAGGGGAAGTGGAGCTGGGCCGGCAATACGTTTTGCGAGCTGAAAACGCGCTGCATACGATTGAAGACCGGTGTGCCGCAGCGGACCCCACGCTTGATTCATCTTCGGTGCAATTGCCAGACGTGCTTCCTATTCGTCAAATCCATGCAAGATATCTGTTTGGGGTCGGAGCTTGGGCGGCAAGCGAAGCCATCTGTCGGCAGGTGCACAACGGCTACGAGGAAAGGGACCTGCTATGCACGCCAGGCGCCTACCTGAACGCGGCCATCCTGACGGCAGTCCTGTATATTCAAGGCAAACGAGCGGAGTATGTTGAGGCGTTAAGACAGGAATTTGAGATCGCCCGAGACTCAGATTCCGGGTACCGCTGGGGTCGACATCCTGCATGTGATTTGGCCGCGGCGAGTGCGCAAAACATGAATGAGGAAGAGACCAAGTCATGGTACCAAATTGCCATCGAGACATCGGAAAGAGACTCGGTAACCCTAATTGATCTGTTAGCTTTCCACCTTTGCATTATCAAACTTGAAATTCTTATATCTCAAATACTTTCAGAAACGGGGCATCACGAACTTCTATTTTCAGTTTATCGAATTATGCTACTTGCTTCACGTCGAGGTGATTAAACTGCAAATGGCGCAAACCGAGGAGGAACAGTTGCATTGGGGATCAAGGGCTTCGGACACTGCCCGCAAAGTTTTGTCCAGAATATGTGATCCCGCTATGAGTGCCAAGGTAAATCTGTCAGCCCTCAGAGAATTTGACAAAACCTCAGAATGTTAAAGCCACCCAACGTAAGCCCAGCACACATGTCCAACTGTACTACCTCCTGTGCACCCTCAGCGAGTGGATTCTTTGGTGCCATGAGCATCCTGAGCAATCACAAACCGCATGCATGTGCGATTGGCCCATGTTTGCCCGCTTGCTAGATGGCATTGTACGCGTCAAACGTTTCACGTATTGCAACCTTAACAAACTCACATCGCGATGCGCGGCCGCGATCCTTCGCCTTGTTCCTCGCAGTAGAAACGGGGTCAACGAAGTTGGACGTGGGATGGGAACCAGATCGATGAAGGTCGTCGTCGAAACCGCACTTGAATTAGCGAGTGCGATTGAATGCTTTCGGAATGATCCGGTACTGACACCATACTTCGCTGCGTTAATGGTGGCCCGAGTGACTAGGATCGAGAGATCGTTTGCGATATCGGGCGGGGTCTCGATGAAGTCCGACCGGCCTGCGGAGTTTGCAGCTTCAAGGGCACCGTCGGTGAGCAGTGGGATCCATCGGATAGTTGGAAGGGCCAGCGCAACCTCCAGACACACGAAGCGCAGCGACAGCGCCGACTCGAGCGACACAATGGGCAAAATACACGGTGTTCAGAGGCGGGGTTGGGGAAGCGGGGATTACCTCCGACAGCCGCCGCCAGAGGGTGCAGGCATGTCCGGAAAGTGGTCTTCCGCCAAATCTAAGCCAGTGCTACCAGGAAGCTTCACATCGCGACGCGTCGCTCCGGATACCTCGGCGGGCGAGCGGGTGATTCCAAGTCATGTGGTTCTAAACGCATTTTGGGCTGAAAGGACCCTACAGCAAACGGAGTCGAGATGGGAAGTTTTCGCTTTGAGGAAGGCTTTGGGAAAAGGCGTCATGCCTGACCTGATGCCTGACGGCCTGGTGAGGTTTGGGGGGATGGAGACCGGGCTGCCAGGGGAAATTGTGCATACGAGGAGCGTTGATTTTGATTTGATTTTATCTATATAATACTGTTTTAACATTCTCAACACCATAATTCATTTTCTCATCCTCAATTGAAATTGAGACCCGTTTTTGCTTTCCGATTTATTAAGCGCAGTCGCTACCTAGATGAGGGTTATCGGAACTCTCAGACCTGAATCACATCTACTCGTGCCCACAAACTTCAAAATCCAGAAATCAGGGTCAACACAATATGGTGTGCACCGTCACACTATCCCAATTTCCCTTCCTCGTCGCTACTGCTACATATGAGCCCAGACAAATGCCCAAACACCAGGTCTCCAATTCGGTCGTATCCAGCCGCTGTGCAATGGGATTCGTCACACCACCATTTTGCCCGCTCTTCGAGGTCCTCTTGGTAAGGGAAGTCCTTTTCAATGTCGTACACATGATAATGATTTGATGGTTTCAATGCCCCTTCCCTGGTTACATGACAGCTGGTCAGACTTCTAGCTCAAATTAACAAGTCTCCAGGCAGAGTGCGACATACCTAATCAGGTCATTGTACATCTCTCGAGGGTCCTTTGAGTCCTCAGAGGTTTTTCTCCACTCAAAGACACGCTTGTCAACTGGTAGACATGTCAGCACCAAACATTTTGCGCCGTGGTCCTTCATCAGTGTGCACAGCCGTTGGAGGCCATCATATACTGGCCGGACGAGGGCTCCACGAGCAAGATCATTGATACCGGCCATGATAACCACCCAGTCGGACGGCTTTTCGGTCTCGGATGCCAATGACAGTGCGTCCTTCAGGCGGTTAAACATTGAAAGACCACCACCTTGGGATAAAACCGTGTCGCCCGATACACCCAATGTTTCAATCTTTCGAGGAAGGAAATACAAAGCAATAATAATGAGCCGGAAGTCCGTTGCTTCTATGTTTATGACACTACTAGCGGCCCAGCTGGCCAACTACCTCGATCTTAAAGCGACCATCTTCCTTGAAGCGTTTCTCAAGCTGTATGGAATATGGGTGATGCAAGGTCCCGTGGTTGGCATAGCCATTAGTAAGGGAGTCGCCAAAGCACAAGATACGTAGGGTCATTTTTGTTTTGAGGGCAGAGTGCGGCCTATCGTGTCGACGAGCGCCTTTTTAACTGCACGTTGGTTGAGGGGCACCACACAACCGTTCCGTCTCAAAGCATCTCCAACCGCCGTCACTCGGTGAGTCATCGCGGTTTACAATAAGATGCTCTGAGATCCCCGTGGTCGAGTGACGGCGCCGCACTTCAAGACGCGTCGCTGAAGCACTCAAGCACCATTTGTAAGCACAGCCAGTCAATGAAGAATCAATCAGCAGTTTGTTATGAAGGCCTGCCACCTTGGTAACAATTACACAGCTAGATACCACTACCCTATCTACAACGTGCCTTGCCCTATGCATCAATTTTCCATATCCTCTGTGCTGCACATCATCTGCGCCAATGCACAAAACTGAATTCAACCATTGATATTTTTTCCTATTTGTTTCAGCGAGCCTGGTGCAACCCTGGTGAAATGGAATAGACTCAACGAGTGGGTGCTCGCGTCCTCCAATGATACAGACATAAGAATATGGGATGTCCGGGTACGTCCTTCCGAAGTCCCTCTCCTCATTCAATCCTCCTGATACCCTTGTAATTGCTTAACAGAAAGGTGCGATAACAGCCCACATGACCAAAATTTACGGTATAGATTGGAGCAGGAATAATGGAAATGAGATTATCACTTGTAGTCAAGATCAACTGGTCAAGGTAAGCGTCACAATGCAGACCCGCGCCTTTCTTGACGGTTGGGTTGCTTATGTGTGTCATCGCAGTTTTGGGACACTAGCCAACCAAGGACATGTCAAGCAACCATCTTCACAAACTCCCCAGTCTGGCGCGCTCGATTCACGGTATTATTTTGTTCCGCCCTTGCCGTTGGCCTTCTCAGCTGACATTTTCCTTATTCGCTATAGCCGTTTGGCAACGGCGTATTGACCATGCCGCAACGCAAAGACAACGATCTCCTTCTATGGAGCTGCGACAACCGGCGCGAAGGGGTAGTGTTTTCAATGCGTCTGCGGCATACGCGCCCCGAACTCCAACAACAGATGGACCACCTCAACACGTGCCTTTCTCACCGCTGAACGCAAAGCTTCGTCGCCCCGAGCATGCACATCCGCCCCTTCTTCAACAACAGACGGACCACCTCCAGCTGTCTGTAGTCTGCCGCCCAACGCAAAGCTTCATCCCCTCGAGCATGCACATTCGCCCCCTTCTCCAACAACAGAGGGATCACCTCTAGGTGCCCAATTCTTGCCGCTGACCGCAACGCTTCATCCTCTCGGGCATGCACATCTGCACCTTTCTCCAACAACAGACGCACCACCTCCACCCGTCCCTGCTTTGCCGCTGAACGCAAAGCTTCGTCGCCTCGCGCATGCACATCCCCACCTTTCTCCAACAACAGATTGACCACCTTCACGCATCCCTTTTTTGCAGCTGAACGCAAAGCTTCGTTGCCTCGGGAATGCACATCCGCCCCCTTCTCCAACAACAGACGGATCACCTCCAGGTGTTCGTAGTGTGCCGCCCAATGCAAAGCTTCGTTGCTTTGGGCATGCACATCCGCACCTTTCCAGACGGACCACCTCCACGCGTCCCGTTTGCGCTGCCAAACACAAAGCTTTGTCGCCTTGGGAATGCACATCTGCACCTTTCTCCAACAACAGACGGACCACCTCCACGCGTCCCGTTTGCGCCGCCCAACGCAAAGCTTCGTCACGTCGGGCATGCACATCTGCACCTTTCTCCAGCAACAAACGGACCACCTCAAGGTGACCGGCTCCTGCTGCCCAACAGACAGCATTGCCACCAAGGTCCGCCCCTTTGTCCAACAAGAGTTTGACGGCACCTAGGTGTCCGTTTGAGGCCGCCAAAAGTAAAGCGTAACCATTGCCAGCGTGCACGTCACAGTTGCCCGATATCAAACACCACCTCAGCACACCGACATGACCCTTGCGTGCCGCCCACTTCCAACAATTCTGGTCAGTCTTGCTCCATCTCCAGCGTGCTTCACCCCACACGAGGTCGTTGTTGGTGATGACATGCGAAATTTCCTTGTTTAAGCGTTGTACGTTGCGAGCGTCGATGGGGTGGCAGTGTCTGGCGATGATGGGGAATACATCTGAAGGTAAGACGGCAGGGGACATTTCTTACAACTGAGACGCCCAAGCCACACCGAAGGTATGCCGTTTGAAATGAAGACCTGACATCGCGTCGAATGCACGCCATCTACCTTTTGAATGAATCAGACGTATTTGGTCTTCTCTCCGTCGTATACACAGCATGAAGGTCATCCCGGTGTACTGTCTTCCCCAACGCAGTGACAACTACGCGTACGTGGTTATCGACTCGAAAAACCAAGGCGCTGTTGTGGACCCCGTTGAGGCTGACAAAGTCCTGTCGGCCGTCGAACAGAACGGCGTCGACGTCAAGGGTGTTTTAACGGTATCGGATTTGGACCAAAAGAATAAAATTGCTTTTTTTTTCGGAAAGCACTCCTGCTGGGATTTATTCAGATGCAAAATCCATGTATTAGACTCATCACCACCAGGATCATCAAGGTGGAAACGCGTCCTTCCTGAAACATAAACCTGGGATTACGGTATGGGGAGGCGACGACAGAATTACGACCTTGTCCGAAAAGGTGGTGGATAAGAAGCCGTTCCCTGTTGGATCACTGAAAGTCACGCCCTTCTACACTCTTGGGCACACAAAGTACGTGCCCAGGCCCGTCTTGGCTGACTGAAGGATTTCTAGGACTGAGTGTCCCAAATTTTCAAATCAAAAGCGGTTCGGTATCGTACTTTGTCGAAGATTCAGAAACAAACGAAAAAGCCGTGTTCACTGGTGACACTTTGTTCATCGGAGGGTGAGTTACGTCGCGTCAATTTCAGGGGCTAATTTTTGCCCGTTGGGATATTCTTATTCCAGTGAAAACATGCAGGTGCGGAAGGTTGTTTGAAGGCACACCTGAACAGATGTACAATTCTCTGGTGAAGACTCTTGGACAGTTGCCGAAAGAGACCAAGGTGTACTGCGGTCATGAGTACACCAAGGTATGGTTGCTCTACACTCTCTTCATCTGCCGCTCGCTCGTTGTAAACCAAACCTCACGGAATCAATTCAGACTAATTTGAAATTTGCACAACAAATCGAACCATCCAATTCTGCCATCTCCCAAAAACTTGCATGGGCTGAGACAACGCAAGTGACAGTGCCGTCAACCATTGAAGAAGAACTGAGTTTCAACCCTTTTTTGCGGGTGGATCAACCAAGCGTACAGAAGGCCGTTGGCGGACAGGATCCTATCGAAGTTTTGGCAAAACTGCGGGAAATGAAAAATGCTTTCAAATTGTAACTATGATCATGTGTCCGTTGCGTTCAACGTCAATACAAAGTGCAATGGAATGAATGCAACAAATATTTTCGCAAGATTATATTTTCAAAGATTGCAAAGACGTGATAGTGTCTTTACTTTGCAAAGTCCGTCAACCTGACTTGATTAATGGGTTGACTGGACCCTGGAAGCAAAGCACCATGTCCGAATGTCGCGAGGGGCAAATGAAACGAAGCCAAGTTCGGGGGCCATGTTCTTTCGAGGCCTCAATTTCATTTCATCTTTTCCCCACTGCCCTTTTCCTTCCGCACAGCCCAAATGACTGCCCGTTTGTTTCCCATAACCCTCGCAATATCCCCACCAACAGGCGCCAAAGACCTGACGGAAACAATTCATATATACCCAAACTCGACAACCCGCGACCTCCTCCGTGCCGCCCTCTCAAAAGTGTTCGGCGAGTCAGCTATTTTTGGGGGGTTGGTGGACGTGGATGCATATCTGTTGTTTGTGGTTGAAGGCGGGAGAGGTACCTTGAAAGTTCACCTTGGTCCTGCTTGTCAATGTCACGCACATAGCCCATTCACGTCGGGAAAAACCACCAGCAGAGGACAACACCGGAGAAGAACCCGTACCCGACACAGACCACCGTCGTCCTCGTCCGCAACCTGCTACCCCATCACATCACCATCATCCTCATCAAAGAAGACTTGTCAGAGCCCTGGATCCCGATGAGTACCCGCTTATAATCCACCAGAATTGGAAAATTCCGTCCCCTCAGTCTGCGTCTTCCTCTTCTGGAGCGACGCCACCTGACGGCCCGAGCAAATCAACAATGCATTATGGATTTTACGTTAAGCCGAAAGAGATGGGGACCTCTCCATTTAACATTCTCCGCAAGGTGCTCGCTCAATGTCATAACACGCTTTCACTTCATCCTATAGCAAAAGGCCTTTCCTTCTAACAACCATCTGTTCTATCAGGAACAATGCCGCTCCCTCCCCCTCGATACACTGTACAAACGCATAGAAAGCTTGGATAGAGAGGAGGATCGGACATTGGAGGAAATCAAACAGCGGTATATGGATCAAAGGAGGATTATTTTGGAGAGGATGGCGACGTTCTGATGCGATAGGGGAACACGGCAGGAAAGCGATTCTTGGAAGATGGTTGTATGTATTTGTTGCTCCGATATTACTATATTGTATTATAATCTTTTTGGGAAAGAGTTGTCTCCCCCCGTTCTAGAGCAGCGTTGGGGATGGGATGAGGGTGATCAGTGATCAGAAGGTGGTGAGATAAAACGCACGCCAAAGCCACAAGCCGAGAAGCCGCGAGACCTTTCCCGGCATTTACTTATGGACTTGCCATCATCCATGAACTTGAGCAATGTAAAATCATATTCCCGCTAACTTAACCTACGGTAACCGCAATGTCTACCTTTCTGGAGACGACGAACTTTCCCTTTTGGAATAGCGAGCATCTCCCATTCCATCCCCCGCTCGCCCTTCCCCGCAACACTCCCCACGGTCGGTCCAATGAAACGGTCCCAACCGAACCGCTGGACCCGGCAGGCCTTGTCCTCGACGTACAAAACAGAGCGGCTGCCGTGTTCCTTATTGTCCTGGCAACTTCCTCACTGCTGTTTCTGGTTGCTCTCGGGGTGCTAGTGGCGGTTGAGGCAAGGGGTTTCCAACAGCTTGGGAGGCGAGCGGCTCGGCGAGAGGAGGAAGCATTAGGCGGGGAGCCTGCGACGGCAAAGCTTCCCTCAAAGGGAGCCGTAAAGTCTCGGGACTCTTTTGTGGGCTGCAGCCCCACAAAGTTGGCTCAGAACTGTACTCTATCAACCCCACCTTCTGGCTTCTCCACCCCTCCCCGACAAACCTTCACCCGATACCACAC
>JADGKA010000182.1:0-31873 GCA_027604605.1 Borealophlyctis nickersoniae | reverse complement strand
GGGGGATTTTATAGACAGTTGTGCTATTGGCAGGACGCACGCAGGACCGCACGATGTTTTTTTCTTCTTGTTTTTTGTTTGTTTTCACATTTGAACGCATTTTTGTCGTCCATTTCCATTTCCTTTCCGTCTCCGTTTCTGCAAACTTTTTGTCGGAGGTCCTCCTCCGGTCAGGCCGCCCACGCGTCGCATCAAGGAGTTCGGTGCTTCAAGTATGTGTCACATGGTGCTTTAACTAAGGGCTCCGTATCACACGGTGTAACCTTACACTGACTGGCCTTACCTAGGGATCGTGTCGTTCCTGCCCTTTCTTCGACTTCTTCGACTTCTTCGAGCGCGCTTCTGAGGTCTACGGTGCGTCCCATGGCCACGCCGCCACCCTACGAAGTCCCCGACTTCAGACTCGGCGGGCCTCCCAAGCAGCAACCGTATTACCCGCAGGAAACCTATCAGCAACCCCCCGGCGGTGCCCAGTATGCCCAGGGTTCAAGTTCGCGCCTGCTTCCCCGCCTATTGGCACCGCTCACCTTTCTAGCTATGATTTTGAGTGCGGCTGCAGCTGGCGTACCTGATTGGATGGCTTTCACGTAAGTTTCCTTCGCATTTGATGGTCGGGTTCCTACCCCTCCCAGTGGTCCGTAACACCAGGCAAACTGCGGGCTTTGATGTATACCCTCTATGATAACGATGACCTGCATTTATGAACTTTCTGGACAGTACTCTTCCATACTCCCGTGGTAGCACCACCTTTACATTCGGTCTCTATTGGATATGCGAAGAGACCGGAGGACGTAGTGACTGCACATCGGTTTACAAAGTCTATGAATCGCACAACGTTGAAGAGGCCAAACTCGCGATGCCCGCTGCGCTCTTCCTCACGCTGATTGCCGTGGGTGGGTAGTTCTTCTCCGACGGAGCAAACAAAGGGGTACATAGCATGCATGTCTCATGCCACTACCATTATCAGTATTATTTGCAATATTTCTGAAGGTAGTGAAGCGCCCTATGGTGCTGGGAGGCGCAATAGCGATCCTTTTGTCCGGTAAGTGCCCCACATATACCGATTGACTTTTGCTTAGTTTCTGTGACCAATCCCTTCCTCACTCCTGTTTCTGCGGCCATTTGTGTGCGCCAGTTACCTGCCAAATCAATGCTATCGTCCGCATCACTGAAGATTACACCACCTTGACGGAAGGAGTTCTGGACAAACGATTCGGCCCCGGTTTCTATTTGGCAATCGTTGGAGCTGCGTTTCACATTGTCCCGTTGCTTTTGGCAGTGATTGTCGCAGTGAAAGGGTGATCAAAATAATGCTGGTAAATAGATTCTCATAGTGTAGTTTGTCCTTGCAAGAATAGATTACCGGTACTTCATGGGTCGTCTATTTGCGATGCTTGTGAAGGTGACGTGCGTTCTTGGACATGGAGCCTACTTACTTTTGTCCGGTTTCGACTTTGGATACCCCTTAAATTCAAAAGTGCGTGCCCGCCAGCACCGCTCTTGTTGCAAATGCAATGTCACGTTGCCACCATCTCCCCAAATTAAATAACCGTAAGTGTAACGAAACATAGGTGGTGTCTGTAAATGCCGTCAGGCATCCGCTCCCCTATCCAGTTTGGTGCGTGTAACTTTTTTTTTGTGCAGGCCCACACGCGCACCCAGTCTTTTCAGAATCAGAATCGGATGTATTGTTCGTCTCGAAAAGCAGGAGGCAAAAAAGAGGGCGGAAAATAGATTTGTCGACACCGCTCATTTGGGATGTGAACCCATCGTGAACGTTCCGCTTGAAGTTCCGGAGAGCGTACGCAACACAGGTTGGTTCGTCAAGGCAACCTGACAAAAGGTGCGGCTCACTGAAGGTACGCGTAGCCGATCAGCATCGCCAACGACAAAAGTGAAAGAATGTGCTTCACCAAACCAACACAGGTGGGCATATCCCACCGCGTCTCGATACTTTTCTTACCAATCAGATACTACCCATTCTTTTTTGGGATTCCAACGGGCAATCAGGCTGTAAGGGACGAAAAAATAGATGCTAAATCATTGCGCTACCTACTGCCAAGTTTGAACGCTCTGAACCTCAATTTGGCGTAGCATTCGAGTTTATATCACACTCAACAAAGGTTGAGTTGACGCTCATGTGTGTGTCACCATCGCCATGCCGGAGCGTAGATGAATATGAGATTCAACGGGAATGGCAAGCTGAGAGCGCAGTCAAGGCCTGCTTGATAGGTACTGACGTAGACAATACTACAAAACCTCCGTTCGTCAAAAAAAACGCCGCGAGGGACTGCGGGGTAAAACTCATAATTCAAATGCCGATTGAACGACATATCGGTTGACATCCCTTCGTCGAATGCATGTATTTATGCCATCTGCGTCTCCAAGCTGGCATGTAGGAGCCAACCGACCAGCGGTGACCGCCGATCTCCCGGCGCAAAATAAGCGCAAAAAAAAGATTGGTCTTGCCCTCCAAGTTCTACTGGGCATTGGTTGAAACCCAGTAGAACATAGATGAGTATGGGATGTACCAGATTGCTCGTTTGAGAGCGCAGTCGCATGCTTGTTTGATACAGAGGAGAATTGTCACGGGTCCATTCCACCGAAAAAAAGGGAATTGACTTTGCATGTAGCTCGTAGTTCAAACACCGAATGAATGACATGTGGGTTGACTCTTCGTCGAATGCCCAAAAACAGGTTTACGCATATGAGGCTCCAAGCGGATATGTAGGAACCAACCGACCATGATGACCAACTGATGCTCCAGCACAAAGGTAAGCAGGAAAAGTTCATCAAAAGGTCGTTTCCAAGTTTTGAGGGGCATTGATTGGAGTCCCGGCGCAACACTATTGTCACTTCAAAAATGGACCGAAGATTGTTGGAGACAGGGATACCACGAGCGCAGTCAACGCGTCGGATACCGCGACTGTTCACTTTGGCGATGCGACGGGTACTTACCGCCGTCGATTTGAATAGAACATACGCATCGTTCAATTTCAATGGAGGCCGAGTGGAAGGATGGTCCCACAAGTGTGTCTTCGCAAACGTGGTCGCAACATCCCTTCCCTGTAACCCTGAAAAAATTGACGATCTATCCCTCCGACTAAGCAGCCGGCCGTCAATTTGAAGACACCATTACGCATCATTCAGGTGCTGGGTGAAAAGAAGGATGGAGACGTACTTGTGTCTTCGGAAACGGGGTTGGATAAGTGGTGAGCCGCAACGTGGGCTTCCGCTTCCCGTCGACAAAAAAGTAAACAAGCGAGCCATCAGGGCCTGGACACATTGCAACTGCGCGCACCTCCGTCTACTGACAGAGGAACAGAAGCGCAATCAGCCGTCGGTTCATACCTGACTATGCGCGTGGAAACAGTAAGACCAGAAAAAACGGTTTTCCATGTTCTTCGTAGTCATTGGGTCGCGCCACCCGGTGCGCCGCGCCAACATTCATTCCAACTCTTGACCACGTTGTCAGTGCCCGCCCGCCGGCTTACATATGGGATAGCAAAACGCAGCTGGACCAACATCCAACGCAAAAAAGTCTTAACGTGCCGCCCAGATGGAGTTGGATCGAATGTGATGTCCGAACCACACCCTGTTGATGTCTGTTTGATACCGACAAGAATTATCGTGCCTCCATTCCACTAAAAAAGCGCAAACGACCTACTTGTTCAGCTCATAGTTCAAACACTGAATGAATGACTTATGGGTTGATACCCCTTCGTCAAATGCACCCAAACCAGGTTTACCGGATAATCAGTCTCCAATAACATATGTAAAAAACACCGACCACAATGACCACCCAGTGATCCAGCGCAAAATCAAGCGAGAAAAAAGTACATCCGCGCCATCCATATCATGACGGTACATTGAATGACATTGCGATTGGAATCCCTTTACCAAATGCGAATGGGAATGCACGCAAACCGCTGGTATGCATATCATCCAAGCAGGCAGGGACCAACGACCACGATGACCACCGATACTCCAGCGCAAAATACGCAAAAAAAAGGTGCTGGCCGCATTTCTCCGGTACACATTACTGAAACCCCCAGGCTGTTTTCATTTCAGACGCGGAGGGAACGATCATTGCACGTAGTGGATGCCCCAGAGCGGTTCATGGATACTGTCCTTCCACATACCGACGGTTCAGTTTGGCAACGCGACGGGTGGGTATTACCGCACGATCTTTGCAAACGTGGTTTGACGGTGAACCACAATCTCCGTTTTCCGCAAACCCGCAAAAAAAGTAAACGCCACCGATCTAGAGCGAGATGAGACGACATTGCTACTGCGCGCATAATCGTCCATTGGAAGCAGGAATGGAGGAACGATGAGCCACTGATACATAGTTGCCTATGCGCGTGGAAAAAGTAAGACCAGAAGAAAAAACGTTTGCCGCGAAGTTTCGATCTACACATTGGGTCGCGCCAGTAAAAGCACCTGTTGCGCCGCGCCAATGTTCATTCCAAACCCTGACTTTTCCCAGGGCACCCCACGTGGAGGCATCTAGCAGACGGCGAAATAGAGAAACAACGGATGGTCGGTTCGTATCTGACTAAGGGTGTGGGCAAAGTATGACCAGGAATAAAAAAATATTTGCCGTGGTTGCGCGGCGAGGCATTGGGTCGCGCCAGTAAGACAACCAGGTGCGCCAACGAGTCGTTCAACCTCTGACGGTTTTCCCGGCACCCGTCCGCATCCTTACATGCCAGATAACACAAGGCCGGTACACCCAAATCCAGCCCAAAAAAATTGCAAGAGAAACCACTGCAGCGTACGGCCATTGGGATTTGACGTCCGACGACACGCACTTGAAGGCTACCATTCTTGATGGTCAACGTAATGGAAACCCTTGAACCTGAATGAGTCGGGAGCATGCTGACACCGAAGTTCAACACAAAAAAAGTTTTGACGTGGACAATCCCCTGGATAAGGTGGTATTGGGTTTGACGTCTATACAACACCCACTCAAAGACAACCATGCTTTCCATCTCAATCATAGTCTGGTAGTCAAGGTGATGCTCAAACTCATTGAATACGTTGGAAGCATGTCAGCCCACACAGGCTGACATACCTCTCAATGCAAATTAACAGTTGTGGCCCGGCTGGTATCAGACCGTCGCAAACATGACAAATGCATCAACCGTATCCTTTTTTGAGGGACGGCTTGGTTGTGTAGGTTCACTGTAACCCGAACCCTATACCGAAATTTAACACAAAAAAGATGGACGGCGGTTCAATCGCTGATGGATCGGATCTGACGTCCGTGCGACACACACTGGAAGATACCATTCTTCTATCGCAGGACACTCTTATGGTCAAGTGATAGAAGCACTCAAGGCAGATCAATTACATCAGCAGGTTGACACTCACCAAAACAGGCGGTAGACCGCTGTACCAATTGAAAGTTGTGACGCGGCCGGTATGAAACCGTCACAAATAGCCCATGGGGACTACTGCTTATCTTTTTTTTTTTGGGGGACGGCTGGGTCTCTCACTGGTTGGCCCGTGAAACGGAGAAAGTCAAAGAATTATAGATGCCAACCGGAATGGAGGCAAGTCGAAATCATTACAAAGCATACCCTTGATTCAAGCCAAAACGAGGGAATGAGACGACGCTGCCTCGGGCACACCAGCCAGAGAAAGGTACGGAAACGTGAGCAATAGGGTTCATAGCTGACTACGCGCGTCGGCAAGGACGACGGGCAAAAAAAAACTGTCCTCATGACACTTCGGTTGTGTGATCCCTGTGGCAGTACATGTAATACCGCACCCAGCGCTACATCAATTGATCCACCCCAAACTGGGGCATTCTCTCAAAGCTGGCTGATATGGCACTGTCCACCGTCGCGGGCACCAAAACCCAACACCAAAAACGTCTGTACCTCACGAACCTCCATCGGGTAGCATGGAACTTGCTAGCGGTTCCTGCACCCTTTGAAACCTCTTACTCTCCGTCTCGCCATAACCTGTGCCTCCACGAATTGCGTTTGTGAATAGGTTGCGAGCATTATGTGTACACCCAAACAGACCGCCTGTTACCAACGCATGATTGTGATATGGCGGGTACGAAAACTGTCACAACCGTCTACCAGACTGGTCCGAGGATGGTATGGGAACATTAACCCTTCTCTCGTCTACTTTTCACCAAGAACAAACCAAAACGCAGCAAGAAAAAAGTGTATCGTCCAGAGAGCCCCCAGTGGGTTGCAGGGAACTTGATATTGGGTCCTGCCCCCTTTCAAACCATCCTAGTTTTCGGCTTGTTGTAGCTTCGCTGATCCGGTGATTGAGTTTCTGAAATTGAAGAAACAGGGTGGGTCTCAGTACTCCCCAAACTGGGCCGACACATCCGTAGGTGCGGTATGAGGGTCATAAAACGGCAAACAAATTTGTCTCCCATATTCCACCGCAAACAACGTTTAACTAAAGTTGCTCAACTAAACAGGCGCGTACTTGCATTGTCACCAGCACTGAAGGCAAATCAACAGTTGTGGCCCGGCAGGATAAGCCCGTCACAAATTTCCGCCCCATCGAACCCCGTGCATATTCTTTTTTTTTTGAGGGACACCCTGTTTTTCCACCAATGGTTGGTGAAGCGGAGAAAGTTAAATAAGTAGTTATTGATGCGACCAGGATTCCTGCCGCATATGCAACCCCGCTGGTCTCATTTCAAACATGGTACATCATATTTTTTTTGAGGGACATATTGCGTAGCGTCACTAGCTGGTTGGTGGACGACAAGTCAATCGCGTAGTGGTTGAGGCAAAAAACGGTGCGCACTACTAATGCTCTCTGGGTGTCTGATGGGAGACCAGAAGTGGGGAGCTGCACTTCTGAGACCCCGGACTGCGCGTTTAAGTTCCAGGCCCTGTTGCTGAACGTGTTCCAATCTTGTGTTGCGGAGGCACGAGTAGGGAACGGCGCAACCGTCCGCCAAACAAATGTGTTGCGGTGTCCCAGTCACTTCATGAACGTGCAGTATCAATTCGTCAAGTTATTCCCCATTTCGCGATTTGAATTGGATCACATTCGGCCGAGAACGAACTAGCCATGACCCAGTAAGACGAAAGCGGTAATATATGGTGTCCGCATTGTCTTTTCCTGCGAACGTTAGTTAATTCCATGCTGCGGCGGTTTGTGCCCTTTGGCCGGATGGTGAGGATTTAAGAACACATTAAGTTAATAGTCATCCAATTTTTCAAGCAAGTAATCGGGCGGTGAATCTCCATCCTTGCATAGCAACCACCGAGGCATTTCCAACCCTTGTCCCGGTGGTGGTAATCAACAGGAAGGGATGGGGATGGCGGTGCAAATCAACAGGATTGGATACAGAACATCCAGTCGCTTTGTTTCTTTTGAATCCTGGAAAAAAACGTGGGCAGCAACATTGGCGAGTGGTTGCTTCATTACGTTTCGAAAGGTCCGCATGCACCCCGAACGAATTTCGTAACGCAACACGGTTGGTGCCCGTGGTAACTTTCCAGACAGTAGAGTATAGAGCTGTTTTCGTTCGGAAGGGCCAAACAGTGCTCTCTGGATTTGTTTTGAGGCGATGGTATAGACTGCCAGGTTTTAACACAAATCTCGTCAAGGGGGTCCGAAACTTCTTGTTGGAGAGATTCCTGAGATACTTTAATTCAAACATTTTTTGGAGACCAAGAGTGGCCTCTTCAACATCTAGCGGGTTCTCAAACCATTTCTGATAGTCATTGCCACATTGCCGGGCAAAACCACATCAAAAAAAGGAACGCGAAAAAACCGCTACTGACGGATGGAGCTATCCCCCACACTGCGCCTTATTTGCCAGCGCCATTGCCATTTGACTGTCCCTGGGTGGGGAGGACGTGAAGTGGGGAACGCGAAGACAAAACCGAACACATTATTAACAGGGTGCCCTTCTTAACTATACTAACGCATGTGCCAGGTAGGGGTTTCAGCAAACCGAACCCCGAAGGGCTGGTAGTAGACTCTACCGTTTGTTTGCCTGGTTGTCTGGGATGGGTACTAGGAGGGTTATTTCACAGCAGGCATTTCCCAACAACGCCCGAAGTGGACTTTTAGCGAAATCGCTTGGCCCTGGTTGGATACCCACAGTACCAACTGCGCAGTCATTCGCCTACCTCGTGTGGTTCTATTTTTTCCCCGATGGTGGTGGCTAGGTTCGCTTTGTAGACGGATCAGAAAGAAGACCCGAATATGTAAGGCTTGATGTGGAGGGGGCAAAAAACCATCGCGACATGGTTGCAACGAAAGTGGATCACAACTGTCACCAGTGTGCGTTCCACACGTGGATTACTGCCTCCTCCCACCTGTTTCGCTTTCCAGAAGTTGTGTGCGTCGGCTCCGTCCCAGTCGTGCGGGTGTGGTTCAAGATAAGTTCCTACGGCTTTACAAAGGAATGAATCCTAGTTTAACTGAACTAGCTGTTCGATCCCTGCTCCATTGAATCGAGCCCGACCCTTTTTTTCCCGGTCAACCAATTATGAAAACGACGTCCTGCCGAGAGACAGGTCCCGCGGGAGGGCCTCCACCCGTGGACGGAGAAGACTGACTGGAGTCAGTCCATGCGTAACCGGTCTGTCAGCCTCTTACCCTTTTCTTATCGTCATTTCTGGCACTCCGTACTAGACAACCCGGGTAAGTAATGCGTTTGATACTGCCTCCAAAGGAAGGGACGCGCAATGCAAAATCGCAGGTCGATTGCGGTTCTTTGGTCTCCCCAAAACCCCCCGCGATGTTTCAAGATTGTCTCGGACTGAAACAAAAAAGAAAGGAATCTGTGAGCGAAACTGGTTGATATTGTTGGGCGATGGGAACTGGGCGTCCCCTACCAAACGATGCTGCTGGATAGATGTGTGTGTGGGGACAAGCAAGAGTGTTGCCGAGTGATGTCGTTGAATGATAGCGGACAAATGCTGAAAAAAAAGCATCACAAGACTTAAATGGTTGCGGTGTCTGATTTGCGGTGAAGGCCCATGGTCCTGCATCTCCGCATAAACATTGTAGCAATTCGTAGTGCAAGTGTCATGGCCTTAGGTTATGAAGACCATGATGCGTACTTGGATGGATGACTTTGGTTTTGCTACCATGTGGCCGACAGATGATGTTGCCCAGTACGTCAGAGTGGCGGGAACATAGAAAGCGAAGTTCAGGGATCAACGAATCAAAGGGGGAGAGAGTAGTTGGGATGAGTTGGGAGCGAACTGAGTCCCACCCATTTCAATGTAGGAGTTTGACTATGAATGTGAGAATAAACGGAGAGTGGTATATCACTTCAACGCAATAAGTGTGTGTGGACTTGCTGCTGCGCGCGGCTTCACTCGAGAACCGGACCGTTCAAATGCCCAGAAACATTTTGATCCTGTCGCTTTGGTTCTTTTTGTCTTCGAGAAAGGGTGGACCCTTTTCGAAGGGTTCCATCCAACCTCATTTCGCTTCTCGCGCGATCTATGGCCGCATACGTCTTGTATCGTTGATGTGTCTTCCCCACCGTACGTTATGTCGCAAAGTCTTAATGGTGGATATCGCTATGGTGTTTGATTGACCGCGGTCTTTGACATTCATGAGAGGATTGCTTTGCCATTGATGCGTTTGGATACCCACAGTACCATGAGCGCAGTCGCTTCCTTGCCTTCCCATTTGCTTTCTTTCCCGTGTGAGTTGTGATGACATGAAAGCTTTTCTGAAATTTGGGGGCGGGTATCCAAAACTGAAACTGTTCCCCGTTTGGAGTGTGACCTGCCTTGGTCTCACACCGTTATGTCGTCGTAAACTTACGTGACAGACGAGAGACAGTTCGTCCCTTTTTCCTCCCTCGTCCTCGTTCCTCTCCCGTCGGACTCTTTTCCCAACAAAAGTCGCTATACACCAGTATCAAAATGCCCGCTTTAACCCTGCGCATTCCGTCTCTCCCGTGGTCCACCGACCTAACGTCCCCACTCACGTTCGAAATTTCTTATACCACGGGCGAGGAGACAATTGCCTGGGTTCGAAAGTCCGTCCGAGCCCTTCTGGAAAAAATGCGTGGAAGCACACAGGACGAGTTGAACCTTGTGTTTGTCATGGGGTCGAGAGTTATCAACCCGAATGACGGAAGGCAATTGATTTTTATGAGGTGTATGAAGGGTTTGATGATGTGTGGGCTTGTTTGGTGCGGCTCCCTTCCAAATGTAAGGTCTTCACAGCCCTGCTACTGTATGAGAGCGTGAACAAGAAGTTGAGGCTAACGATCCTGGCCATTCCCCTTCGTCGAATGCAGACCAAGTCTTTGTCCGCAACCTGCAAGGGAGGACCCGCACTCTAAACATTCGACCGTCCGACTCGATCAAAGCCGTGAAAAACTCCATTGCTAGCAAAGAGGGCATCCCAGTTGACCAGATCGAGCTATCCTATCTGGGTGCACACTTCAAGGATGACCACACAATGGCCTCTTACAATATTCCACGCGAAGCAACTTTACATTTGGTCGTGCGTTTACGTGGTGGGGCTGAAATGGGCGTCCCTTTCGTGGACGTTTCTAGTCCTCGTGGACCCCGCCGCATTGCCTGGAATACGAACGCTCCAGCGGGGCGGATCGCTTGGCCAGGACTCTGCATCGAAGGGCGGTGCAAGAACAGGTCTTGTGAAGCGGGTCGCCGCAACTCCATGGTAAGACAATTTTACTTCAATCATGCAAGTGATTTATTTATGCAATAACGTACAACGTTCACCGGTATGTTCATCAGGTCATTCACAACGCCCAGTTCCGCAACTTTGACGTTCTTTACGACCGCAGCCAAGTCGTATGCCCCCTCTGCTGCTCCCCACTCGTCCCCGAACTCTGCGCCTTCAACAACTGCCGCTACAAATTCTACGGAGTCAAGCTCAACCCTCTCACCCGCAACGCAAAGCGCGTGTCTTGCGCTTGGCGCACCGCGGGGGAAAAGGACGCGTACCAGCGCTTTGAACCTGCATCGTCGGGTATTGCGCATTGGATTCGGCTTGTTCTTGAAGCTAGGCCAGTGGGGTATCGAGAGGAGCTGCGGTGCATGGTGTGCCTGGAAGAGGTGTACGCTGTTCAGGAGGGGGATCAGGAAAATGTGGTTGTGGGAAACAGGTCTGCTGGCGTATTGTGCCAAAGGTGTCAGGATCTGCACAAGCCCGTCGTGGTGGAGGGCTTGTCCTAAATCGTTGAGATTAGGAAGCTTTCTTAAGTAACAAAAGCAGCAGTAAAAGGGAGCGGGGGGTTTGATTTCGAAGATGCAAGTTTCCATCTATGTAAATTGCGAATTACATTGCTTTGTAATTAACAAGAGGAGGAGAGGAGAATCATTACAAAGTGTGTAATCACAACGGGAACCCAGTATTCCAGTGAACCGTTTGGGAGTACAAGACGATGCTGACGAAAAATGAACAATGAGGTTTACGAAACTGCGCGCGCAAGACTTCTTGTCGATTGTCGGATACTCGCCACAGCATTTGCTGTCTGGTGAGATGACGGAAGAGAAGGAAAAATTGGCAGGATAAAATTGGATTAACTACGCTTATCATAAATACATGTGTCTCGAAGAAGCCAACTTTCACCAACCTAATCATCAAATGTGGAGCACTGACTGCACCCTCCCTTGAATTTTGCTTTGTCGAAGTTGTGAGCCCGCTGCGTCCGCGCGAAGCATGTCTCTCAGAATGGCAGGAAATGGCATGTCGCCCGCAAGGCGTGTTTCAACCGCTACTTCACAACTTATCGAATGGGAAACCGCGGACACGCCTCATGACGGAGCGCTGGTACGATGTGTATACGCGCACACAAATGAATGGTGCCTTCAAGAGCAGACATGGTGCAGGGGTTCGATCCCTGCAGGAGGGTAATTACCGCGGCTTACCTTCGAATATACGACGACAGTGAATGCACTCCTTAAGTTCTCGCCTGGAAACCGGGGAAGACCAACCCAGGCGTTCCTGGTAATCTTCGGAGGCCCATGTTTTTTTGGCATTTTGGCCGGTGAGCGCAGATTATTCGTACGTTCCACGTTTTGGGATTTCGCAGTCACTTTCCGCAAAAAAAAGAGATTTATTGCAGGAGTAACACGAAGTATGGTCACCCGGTCTTGCCGGAACATTGCTTAAGCAAACTTTCCAAATGCGAGGCCAATCGCCAAAGTTTCCAAAATATGAGACCGCCTCGAAGTCCTCCTTGTAAACGGTAAAAAATTACGACGAAATGGCAGCATAGTTGGTTCGAGGGGTTTTCCCCTCTAGTTTTACCAAGTGGTATTGAATGAAACACCACCAAAGTTTCGAGTGCAATCAAACCTTTCAACGGAGTGAATTGGAATGGGATGGACGAGACTCATAGTGGGCTATCGAATGAGATGCGTAGAAGCCTGTGCGTGCTGAATCTGGCTTGTTAAGCCATCCAAATCCATCGTAGGTCCAGTTTTCTTCCCTATTTTTCCTGCCTCAGGTGCGACCGTACAATTGTCCTCGGTTGTAATAGTGGATCAAAGCACTTCGACTGAAGCCCCTTGGGGTTTCGTTTGGAAGAGCGTTCGTTCACCCGGGTGAGCAACCCCGCATTGGTTTTTAAATATCCTGGAAATACATGCAGGACTTCTGCGCATGGTGTTGAACTGTGCATATGTGAACTGGACAAGAACGGAGACTGCGAACAACCCACAACTATGCTGGTCAATGGTTTCGAATATACTCCGTGCACGAGCTTTTTTTTCTCGTTTCGTTCCTGCAGACCGTTGGAGTTACCCTGCCAAGAGGAGTCCCCAGGCAGGTCTTGCCATGGACATTTGGCATTTTGCCATCTGCAAGCCGAAAGGATGTTGTATTGAGGAACACGCATGGAGGGTAGCGATGTTTCCATTCCATCGAATTCGACTTCAATTTGGAGCATTGCTTGGAATTTGCGGGGCAGATGAAAGAAACCTAGGAAGATAAGGGCTGGAGGTTTTCAGAAAGCTACATGTATGTGCGGCTGAGCCAGAAAGACTTCAGTTCAAGACGGGGTGCAAGTGGTGCGGTTGGCACCTGAATCTGCGGATGTTGGTGGGTCACACGCCAAAAAAGCAGAAGTCCACTTTCACCAGAGTGATGGAAACGCGGGCTGCGCTCTCCCTAATGACACTGTGACCATTTTTAGTACGGACGTTGACATTTGGTTGGATACCAATGTTTGTAAGTTTGGTGATAGAGGCGTACTGTGTGAATGTGTTTGGTTAAGGCGTAACATAAGAGAAGGAGTCGTATTACGTTTATGCTCATGTTCTCGGCTGCGCCAACAAAAGATGTGTACGGGCACTTGAAACCTGAGGATTCGTTCACGGCTGTTGTCTCAATCCAATAAAAGACGCCAAGGATTCGCTCGCGGCTGGGGCGCAATCCAATGAAATTGCAATTTACGTCCCTTTTTTTTGTGTCAAGCCCAACACGGGATGGCCTTAAACGTGCTGCCACTCATCGCAACGTCGGTTCAGAAGCAGCACAGGGCAAGGTGAGGGAAGCGGAAGAGACGGTTCAGAAGCGGTTGCGCGCATGTCTTGGGTTACGGCCGGTACCTGCTGCCTCCTGTGTGAAGGAGCAGGGCATTTTGTGCGCCATTAATTGTGGGAGCGACGGGGGACACAGCTATCAACCATGATGAAGCGCCTTTTTGGAAACGCGAACTACAATATTGTTCCAGTGAGCTTTGGGGTCTGAGATTGCCGCTCAACCACATCTGTCATCGTCCCTTTCGACATTCTTTTTTCTGCTTTCGCTGTGGGAACCCGGCCAATGCGGTACGTCGCAGGAAAGAAACATTCGTCGTCAACGGTGAGACCTGCGTAGTTCTACTTTGATCGGTGCCGGGAACCTTTCCTCGTACGAAAAAAGGAAATGGTAGTTACGAAAAAATGCCCATTACGCGCAAATGCCAAAGCTGGGAGTCGCCCCTTGGGTTTTGGAAAAGTGGACTGTGCGGTGAGCAGCTATGGACGGATTGGCTCGTCAATGTATGAATGGAGAGGGCAGCCATTCAATTTGGCAATGCCATGTTTCCTCGGTTCCTTTTTTGTGCATCTAAAGTGCGACGGGTATCGGTGTCAACCTCCTCAGGGGAAGAGTCGCGGAAAAAGAAAGACCTCCGAGGATTGCTACCGAGTCCGGCCGGTGGGGAGCCCGTGCTGAACGCCATTTAACAACGGGAACGTATGGTTTCACTTTGCCGCGATTGTTTTCGCGGCGGACCTCTTTGGATAGGATACGCCACATACCAAACGCAAAGGGGTGTTTTGGAGACGAGGGCGGGCGGCCGCCGTATACCAAGTCGCAAAAGATAGATACCGCACGCCAGTCTCTTCAGAGGGAGAACGAATGATGCTTGGGTTGTTCTTCATGAAGACAATATCATATTTTTTGCGGCCTTCTTATGCGGTTTGTGGGGCTCCCCTTTGCCAATTGTATCGGGCATGACGGGCCGCAAGTAGTTGGTGTTGGTGGGGAAGGCCCAAAAAAAGGAGAGTACAATGGACTGCAGATAATAGAGATGCGGACTGGGCGCACCCACGACATTGCAGTGGCTGGAGTATCCCCATTAAGAATGCTGTCCTGTTAGGAGGTTTTACAGCCTGAACGAAATTGAGAATAAACGTTGCGTTGACTTTTTGGTTTTCCGTAACATTCGACGAGCCAACAGAAGTGTGCGCGCCTGCTGCGCTTGCCACTTCACTGGGCGAGACACGGACCGTTTCGGTGCCGTTGGAGGAAACTTTGACCCTTTGCGCCCATACGGGATTTCAAGAGTCCCGCAAACCCATTTGCGAAGGCCTGTTCTTTTTTCGTATTTTGCCTTCAGTCTTTCTTCGATCAGCTTGCGGGGCAAGGTAAGGAGACGCTAACCGCAAAGAACTCGGGATAGTGATAAACAGGTGATAATATCTCCGGCAAACCTCATTCTCTGGTTGGGTTATGCATGACGGGTCGAAATGTTGTGAGTCTAAACTGGGCGGGGGACGGGAAAACAAAAAATTTGAACTAATATGTGCGCGAGAATGGGAATGTGGATGGAGGCGCTGCCTCCACGACACAGCTGGCTACTTGATACCGGAGGCTCTACGATGGCTTTCCAAATAGAAAATCTTTGCTAGGGGGGTCCAGAGAAGAAAACGACCGATGAATTGCCTTCGGCCTCAGTGCCATCCAATGATATTTGGAACGGGGTCGGCGTGCTGCCGCGCACACGGCGCTTTCGCGCGCGGTAGGTACTTGTCCGTCAGGTACTTGTCCGTCTAGAACATACCTTTTTTCCTCCCGTTCAGACAATGGACCGTATTACAACACACCTTGCTGCGCCGTTCAGACGCACACAGAGTAAATGCGCAACGAATAATGTGGGTATCTAAGCAACTGGGCCCAATACGGCATCCCACTTCAAAAATTCGAGCTCTGTTAATCTTTTTTTTGCTTTCGTCTTTACAATGGAGTGGATCACCTACCTACTGCGTGTGGCATTCCGCATCGCCAAAAAAAAGAACCTCGTGTAAGAGGACGGATTGGTGCGGCGAAGGTATATGACGTTCACACCGCTGCCTTGTCGCATTTCCCAAACGGACTTCCCAGGAATGCCATCCTGATTTGAAACCAATGCACGGCCGCGTCCATGTATGATGTGGCAGCCGCAGCATTTTCAGTCGCCCTGTAGGGCGCACATTTTGCTACTTTCGACGGTCATGTTCCCTTTCGACATGCCCGACAAGCAGGCATTAGCTAGCAACAAACGGGTGTTCGCGAGCAACAAAGCGGGGGCACCCAGTTTTACACCGCTCCCGCCAACATCGCTTTTTTTGGTATTGTCTCATGATGGATTGCAACTCAAACCAAGCTCGGGAAGGTTGAAACGGACGACCGACGAAAAAAAAAAAGAAAAGATTGCCGAATGCCACATCGACCAAGTGACTGGCCTGTGACAGCGTAGGGCCTCATTTTAGTGGCGAGTACCAGCTACCGCGCGGAAACAATACATAGGTGTTTTGCATGATGATAGGTGTATAGCAGCAAAAATTATGTGCGAGGAAAGGACTTCCATGCTGCGCAATTTGAATGCCCATCAAGCTGCGCAAACCCCGAGCTTCCGCTTTATTCGCTCTGACTGGACGTTTCCCCGAGGAAGTCTACTGGTGGTTGTGGTCGAAGGCTCAACGGTCTGGAATGCGGTTTGAGAACCACATTGGGGCGCGCTACCAACAAAGCAGCGCCGTGGTGGGCGTTTGTTCCTTCGCGGCAGGTAGCTCTGATTTGTTCAGTTCCTTTTTTGCCGCGTGGCTACGCATTCCGCAAATAAACATACAGGCCTTGGAAGTTGGAGAAATGCATACATCAAAGCGCCATACCAATAGAGGACCGCACTGCCATTGCATTGCTTCCAGGGGAATGCCGGCTACTTTATGTTTCCTGCCTTTTTTTGTGGGATGTTGGATCACCCACCCACTGTTTGCGTGGACCGCTCTAAATGCCCTCGACAGAATGAAACCGACGAACGTTTTTGTGGTGGGCGAGGAGTCTCGAGGGGCGTGTTCGGATGGCCACAACACAGCAGATCATTTCAGACGCAGTAAAGGGTAACCTCAACGCGTTAGAATCATTAACAAAGAAGGGTAGCTCCTTTATCTTCAACTTTTTTCCCCCAGACGTGGGCACGACGCGAGAAGAAACAAATGCCTCACGAGGTTCGCTTACTGCCCAAGAGGTGAGATAAAGACCCCTCGATAACACTCCATCGACAATAGCACGAATTTGTGAATTGTAGACCAGAATCATACATGATACTGTCAAAGTCCGAATTCAGGGCTGCGGTTTCTTCCAAACTCGTCCTTGAGCAATCAGGTTCAAATAGGGTCCACTCGCAATCCTAAAGGATTGGGACGAAACCAACTTACACGTCGAAGGGAATGATGAGCGCAAAGTAATCTTTGAACTGTATGTAGCTTTTTGTAAACTGTTTAGAAATGGCGAGGCTTCCCTTAAGATGGGCCAGCCGTCTGAGCGATTGGAGCAGAGTTTTTTTCGACTCTTGTGCTTTGATTTATGCTGACGTCTACAAATGTCCCCTAAAATAGAACGCAAAATAATCTTGTCGAATCCAGCAAATAAAATGGAAGGAGGCGGAGCTTTAGTTTCTCAGCCTAAGTATTCTATCCCTTTTAAACGCACAACCAACGCGCTTCCTTTTTTGTTTTTCCTGTTCGTAAAAAAGTTACTGGGCGGAAAACAAAACGTAACCAACCGGCCCAATCTTGAATGCAGGATGGACAACAAGTTCGTTGCTTTGGGCAACACACCGCTCGACATTGGACACCAAGCAGCGTGATTTTCTCAATTGAACCGCGAATCCTTTGCTGCGCGATGTGATTGGATACCCTCCCAAGCCGCGCGATCATCTCCGATTCACTCCCAGCTGCAGCACATTCGGTTGCATTCAGGCGTGTGCCCGGTCTACGTCCCGATATTCTACTACAATATTAGCCGCATACTATTATGGGTAATGAAGGAGGTCTCGTGCTTGGCCACGCGAGGGAACTGGTCCAAGTGTGGATACCACCTTTCGTCGGTCGGATGGCCCTTTTTTTCGCGCCTGGAGATGTCCACACTCCAAGACGGAGAGGCGTAATGAAATGAATAGCAAAAGCTTTGAACATATATCTTGAAATTTGTCACTACCCTGGCTTCCTGCAATCGACAGGGTACCCATTCAGCAAGTTCATAACAGGCCCTGCGCGCAAACGTGATGATGATGGATGTAAAACAGAGGAGTCGTTCAAAGAAAACGGAACTTGGTACCACTGTACGTAGCATTAAATTGTGGAAAAGCAGCAAACTGAACCAATTCCTGCGCGTCCCTTTGCAATACAAACGTTTGACTATGTCTGGGGTGCATCCTGAACGGTTCAGGCACCTTGACCAAATCCACGTCCATTCACAAAAAAAGGAAGCCCGTTGCGCCAGTCGTCCACGAATGCAAACCGCTATATGGGTAAGCTCGCGTCGCCCACCACTTGGCTGCCCAAGCGACCTCTGCGTCCTCTGCGTGGGGGAGGTGTCCCAAAAAAGAGAATTTTGGTTTTTCTCCACTGGGACGATTGGACCTTTTGATCGTTATGCGCACTATGTTTGCGCATTCGACCCATCGACGCGTGATGCGACTGTAGATAACAAGTGCGGGCAGGGGCGTTGCGCAGTCCCTTACTATGGGCAGCCCACGCCCTCGCTTTGAGAAACAAAGAAGCGCGTTCAAGATGCATATTGCTCTACGGATGAAGAGTGGATATTCCCTCCATCCGCATATTCACCGTCATAAGGAATGCCGAAGGCTGGGAGGCAGTAGCAACGTCTCGGAATCGTCCAATGGCGAAGTCATTGTTGCTGTGACTGCGTCGTCCAATGAGCAGTGCGCGCGCACAAAAAGAAACATGAGTTTCCAAAAGCAGCAGAGTGTCGGCTGGAAGTTTCAACTCTTAAGCTTCAAACACCAAGATTTCGATGCGCTACAACCGGTGAGAAACGCGGTGGATGGGCCCGAAAACGTGTCTGTCGTCCCTCAGGCCAAACAAAATGAGCAACCGCCAGGAATGGAGAGTAGGGTAGAAGGTCGCATTCCCCTTTATTAAACCTTCAAAATGCGGTGGATCCTCCATGTACCTTGTGGCCAGTCGCACACATTTTTAAATCTTCTGTTGTGCCTCAATCACCGGCTGGCAGTATACCCCCGCTCGAGACAAAAAAAGGTTGCTCCAGGAGGTGGAGGCACATGCGGTGGCAGCGCTTTGAACAAGCACATGGCGTCGACAGTGATGGGTTGAGTTCCGTATTTGGCAGAGGCTTCTCGTCGGTGGGGTTGAGGCCGAAAGTCGTAACGACCGGCGTCGAAGTGGGGGAATTATCTCGGCAAGGACGGTTTGAACGAAGAGACGAATTTGTCCGGACGTCGTACAATACCTCAGATGCATAGTCGGTCCTTTGCTTTCGGAAAGCAACTTTTAAGTTTTAATTAGTATTTTCGCTGCCCGCTCTCCGTATGCCCGCGGCGAGACAAAAAAGCGTTGAAAATCCCCGGTCGGAGGGCCTGCGTCCTGACCATGACTTAACAAGCACCGGGCGTCAACCCAGTGGGTTGATGGTTGAGTTGTGTCTCAATGGGTCGGTGGTGCCCGGGGGCTGTACTGGCGAAAGGCCCAACACTACACGGCAAAAAATAAGAATGCAACCCGATATTGACTTGCGAGAGAGAGTTTCCTTCGCACATCAGGTAACACCATGGAGATGCGTAGTCGGTCCTTTGCGTTGGGAAGGCAGAAGCGCCGCTCTGAAAAGGGGAAACATGAACATTCCAGGGGATATCTGTTGAAAAAACGCGAAAAAAAAGGGAAGATTAAAGTTAAGTTTGACCAGTCAACCGTTTGAATACTGCGGTCTTAAGCGGAAACATGGACCAGGGTATCATGGGGCGTCCGCGAAGGAGAGAATAATGGTTCTCGCTCCCGCAGTCCGCGTTCGCGTGATTGGTCGCATCATCGTTTAAGTGGTAGGCACGGTTTTGGCTAGCCGGTTGGAACTTTAATTGCATTGCTACACTTTCCATCGAACAGCAGCGCCACGCATAGACAAAAAAACGACTACGACCTGAACAAAGTGCGTGTATCGGCGCCAATGCCACCACGCATCGGATGTTACAACGTCAGAGTCACCGCCGTCCGTCACCGACTGCGCATTTGGTGGTTGATGATATGGGTTTAGGGCGTCCACGAAGCCCGCAACAAGAAACGATGCCGGGTGATTGATGGTGCCGCCGAAGACGAGGGTTTCGTCGTAACGGCAGTTGATTCGGCGGACTGATGCCAAAACGGGGCACTGTCACGCCAGGGGCCGCACCCAGAATCCCATAAAGACATGGAGACGTACAGTGATTCCTGAAAAAAAACGCTTGAAATAAGAAGTGGATTGAGCCTCAAAGGGTGGTTCCCCTTTAACGCGGAAGTGTAAAGGATGCATCAATTTTGCAAGCCGAAGACATTCAGCATTTGGGCATCATTTGGGTAAATCGCGGCGTTACGTGGTATCTTCTCTGCATTCCTCGGGCGCACCAGCGGTCCAAAAATAAAAGGTAGCTTGTACACTGCCCTCATTGCTGGCGGTGCTTTGAAAAGAGAGTCTCAGCATCATCATAGGCACTGCGGGGTTTGAGGGACTATTTTCCACGGTGGGACACAATTGTCGTTGATATGAGTGTATGTCTGCGTTCGCCAGAAGTGGCGGCCGCTCAGACGTCCTTAAGTCGTGGGACGGGGAGTAGTGAAGTATCGGGGCGTGCCCCGCCGCCCCAAGAAAAAAACTCTACAATCAAGTCGAGCATGCGCAACACAGAGTATCCGCGAAGTCTGACCCTCCGCTGCCTCTATCAGCATTTTCAATATCCAATAGGCAAGGGAACATTATGCCGTGACGATTCATGCACAAACGCTTCAAAACGGTGCATCACCGAAATTCTTTTGGCAGGCGGGTCTCGCAAAAAGTAAACGATGAAGAAGTATGCAAGCGTGGTGGTCGGAGACATATCCAACGCCAATTCTAATGAGGGGCATCCTTGCTTGTCCCGCAACGTGGGGACAAAAACATATTGAACGTACACAGTGAAACTGGTTTCAGGACTGCTACATCACCAATTAGTGGCGGTCTCAAAAGCCGGTTCATGTGCAGCGCCGCGCCAAGAAAGTCCTGCGCGCTGTGCTGTTCCGGTGCGGAAAACACAAGTGGGAGACGTTGCGCAGTCACTCATTTGGATACCCGCTTTTTGATTTGAAGACAAAAAATTGCGCTACTCGATCCCCATTTATGGACCGAGGAAGAGAACTCTTAACATAGTTGGTCGGCGTGATACATGTCATGGTTGCAGCTGTGGTACCGCATTGCGGTCACCTTCAATTCAAGGCGGGCCAGCGGACGAAATAAAATTTGAACCAGGTGCACCCTCAGGAGGGCAAATGTACTGACGACTGGTCCCGAGGTGAACAATTGGCCTCTCGGCACGCATTCATTATGGTCCTTCTATAGTCCTTCTATGGTCGCGTCTGTAGGCTTTACTACTTTGAACTTGCCAAGATGAAGTTCCCAAAAAAAATTTAAAACTCTATCATTGTAAGACCCTTCACGTATTTGTACTGAAGACCTCTTCTGTCGGAATCATGCGGCAAGATACGGCTGCGTTCTCTGGGTTTGGCATCGAAATGAATAACTTTAACAAAGGGATCGCACGAATATCCGAAGACGCAAATGTAGCCGCAACGTACGGAAACGCAAAAAAAGCATTTCAAATCGTTTGGATTGTACGTCTTGGTGACTCTGAACCAGGCCGCGCGGTGCATGCTATTGTACGCAGTCCATGCCTGACGCATACTGTTAGTTAACGGTATCTCGATGCTGGTATGGGCTGATTGCGCAGTCGACCATCTTCTGCAAACAAATTCCAGTCCCGAAAATGGGAGGACACCGTTGTGCCCCGAATTCAGAATCGTCCTTTCAGACCACGTTTTGCGCTCGACGGCGTTTCGGGTGATCACAAAGTATTGTTTACCAAAACGGACGAAGAAAACAGGAGTGAGCACGCATATCGGATGCATAGTTGCGGCCGCATTTTGCGGATTGAAAGCGGACTCGATTTTGCGGTCTTTTTTGGGGGGGCAGCGGGGACAGGAGAATCCAGCGTGGAACGTTGGCAGACAGCGCGGATAACCGGCTCGACTCTCCCTATCAGAAGAAGTGCAGTAAAAGGAGGCCAACCAACCCATTGCGCTTCGCGCTTGGGCAGAAAACGATCCCAGCAAATACACCAATGCCGTCCTCCATACACGACAAGGATATTTTGTTTATTTTTGATGAAGTTACAAAGACGCATCTTTCTAATAAGAAATCCCCGTAACCTGAGTCCTGATGTTGGGTTTCGCTTCATCATTTAAATGATGGCCGGATCGAACCCGCAAAGCAACAACCCAGAGGCGCAGGCTTCCCAAATCAATGAATCCCCCTGCCGGGCTTGAACCGGATCAGAGGGAAAGGTAGAAGACTCTGCAGCCCAAAAGGGCCACAGTGCGGCAGCCGCCACGTACAACAACCTCCAGATTTCGAAATGCAAACCACTTCAGCGAAATCTGTTGTAGCAGACACGAGACGCCTGCATCCTTCGTTCTGGAGAGCCTAGATGGAACGCTCGCGGACGAGCGTCCGTGTGGGGGAGAGTGTCGCGGGGGATGGTGTTAGTCTGGTGCTTTCAAATCCCGCGAATCACAGTGCCCTCGAGGACCCCTCAAAGAAGCCGTGCAACCGCAATTGAGGCGAGACAAGCTTTAGGCCAGGTGACCTCCCTCGTCAAATGCACAAGCGCGGACTGTTAAAGACAGTAACTGGTCGTAGAATCACAAACCAGCACGTGCTGCAGGACAGCACCACCCAAGGGGGTAAACCACCGTTGAGTGATAAGTGTCCCGTTTTACGGAAGTGGTTGTATGGCGGAAAGATGGTTGACAGGGGAGAATCGAGGGGGCGGTTGCCTTCTATTTATACCCGGGGCCTGCATGACTGCGCACTGACGCGCTCGCGAAGAGTTTCGGCCACAGCGATCAAGTCCCATATCCGCGCCCGTTTTTTGACAGCTAGAAACTGCGGACGGCAAAGTTGCTAAACGAGAAAAAGAGAAAAAGGGAAAAAGGGGAAAAGAAACGCGGGCTTTCACTACCCCCACCCATCCATGCGGTGCGAAGTTCATGCACAACAAGAGGATGGGCAAGGCGGAATCCGTGAGCGGAAAACCGGAACGAACAAACATGGGCGACAGGGGTAAGACATAACTTGATAGGTAGACGTAATTTGATACGCCACGTAATTTGATACGCAGACGTAATTTGAAGCAACTAGGACACAAATGTTGGTTGGGCGAAGACCCGGACGAACAAAGGGGAAGCTTAGGTGAACGTAAAGTTTTATTGACGCATGTATCGCAAAATGTTGGTTGAACGGACTACACTAGATTAACTTCTCTCTCTTGCAAAAAGCAGTCTCGGTTCACTGTCCCATAATCCGCGGAAGAACAGTAAACCGCCAATCCAACACCAATTGCAAGCCGCGCAGGAGAGTAGTTGCCATCATGGGACTTGAATGAGATTCCTTTCAGACATCACGGAAACCCTTCGCTGCACTGGACACCCGAGAGGCACCTGCCTGTTTTTCCCTCCTTTCTTTTGCATAGGCGGTCATGGGTGATGGCAAAAGCACTTGGCAACATGCAAGTAAATGCAAAGACAGTCCCAAGACCAACGCAGCATTGGGGAGGCAGAACCAACATGTTGCGGGAGTGCCAAAATATACCAATGAGGCCACATTACCACGGCATTGAAATAGACCTTTTTTTCTTGGCTTGCCCTCAAATTTCCCACACCCACACTCCAGCACTGAGCCTGAGGATGAGCAAAATGTCGGACAACAAGAACCGGCATCGTCGCCCCCGCCGTCACCTCCTACCCAAGCCGATCTTTTGCAGAGGGTCGCCGATTTGGAGGCCATCGTGGCAGAGGAGAAACGACAGCGGCGCCTGGCTGAGCGGCTTTATGAGATTTATAAAAAAGCCGCGAGGTCGACAACCAATGCTCCAAAAAGGACGCGGGAGCAGGAGGCGGGAGATGGCTGTGAGGATGCAAGGAGTCTCAAAAAGCAACGCGATCGGTACCGAGACCAAATCAACGTCCGGGCTTTAATAGGTGAGCCAACATTCCCCATTTTGACGACCGTCCCGCCCCCCTCTTCCCCCTCTCACTTACCGTACCTTCTCAGAGGAACGGGCGAAAACATATACGGAACACCGGTATCCAAAACTCAGGAACGCAACCGGGAGACTCCGGAAAACGCTCGAAGAGGACGAAGTCCTTCGCGCCCGCTTGCGACTAACCATCCAGCGCGCGTACGGCTACAATGATGGCGATACACGAATCAACGACACCCTCAACGCGATCACAAAACCAAAGAAGGAGACCAAGACCAATACGGCCACCTATCAACACCACTGCACGAGCGGCAGCGTCCACTTGTGCTGGACCCCGCTATCCTTGGCAGCCAGGAAAACTGGTTGCTCGCCGTCGCGGTTGCGGATTTGGAGTTGAAGGGGGCCTACTCATGGAAGGACGGACAGGGAGGTTTGCATGATGGACCGTGGGATGGTGATTTCTCTAAAATCACATTGTAAGTTGCCCCAACGGCGGTTGTGTGTGTTTCACCATAAAGAGGCGAACTCACTACGTTGCGATGCAGTGGGGTTTGATTTTACGTGACTTTTCTGTTATTGGACGTCACGTCGAATTTTTTATGTACATAGTTTTAGTACCCGTTGCATCCGAAATAAATGTAAAATAGTATCGGTGGGACGTTGTTTCATATATCAAACGTGAATGTGGCAGTTGTTGTACTCTGGTATTTTTTGGTGCAGAACCACAGCTGAACTTTGTAAAGGGGAGCGGAAGACCGTCCACTATATGCCACGGATGCCGCATTGAAATATCGCAGCGGGTGCCTTCAACCCCGCTGGCAGCGTTCCATATTACACCAACCCTTTAAATCACACAGATTTGGACACAGAACACTCCTTCCTATTGTCCCTCCACCCGTCGTTGTTTTTGTGCGCTCCACGTCTCTACATGTCCGGACGGTGTTAAGGGACAACGAGTTTCTCCGACGAATTAAGCCTGCGTGCATAACATCGAAAGCTTTCGACTAAAGATGGTAGTAGAGTTGAAAACAGCGGTCGTGTGTGCGTGTGTATGCTCGTATACGTAGAAAGATAGGATTCAGAGCTCTTATGCTTCAGCCATGCCGGGAACCACAATGCTGTATCATTCCGTGTGCTTCCATCTAATTTGCCTGCGTCATACTTTCCCTGGGAATTTGCGTTGGATTTCTTCATCGGCAATGGGCATCTACCCGCCAGGCAAAACACTTCACGTCCAAGACTGTGAGAAAGGCGGACAAAAAAGAAAACGCTGCGTTGACTAGTGATGCGTCGCCAATGGATGTAGCTGAGGTATCCGCGAATTAAACCTGGTTTCACATCATAATAGCCCGCTGAAACCGAGAGTGCAAATAGTGCGCTGCGCAAAGGTAATGCGTACAGCCCGCTCGATTACGACCTGACCGCACGTTAATCTGGTGCTGCAGTGCAAAAACTGAACGGTGTAGAACCAGTGCTGCCACAACCCGCGTTCGCTGTTTAGGAATGTTCTTTCTTTTTCTCGCCATTACCCGTCCCCAACGCAACCCATAAAGGAAGTAAGTGCAAAAGACGGAGGAATAGTCAGCGGAGTTGCCGCTGCCGCTGCCATGGCCACTACAGAAGATCGGGGGTGTGTTCGCCATTTCTGCTCTGCACTACGTGCGTGGGCAAAAGGCTGGGTGAACTCTTTTGAGGCAGGCACTCCCCGGCATCCCATTGCAGTATTGAACTGACGGACGTCCGCACCTGCCTAAAAGGTGTGTACCGCAATCCCGCGCCCCGAGAAGCTCTTTTTTTCGGCCGCAATTTGTGCGGTAGGGTATCCTTTTGCGTGTATCCTTTTTGCTAAGGTAACAAAAGCTTGCCTTCAAAGATATGGATGTTCTACAGACGGGTTGGAGTTCGAAGGAACACGTTGTGTGCGGAGCCTGCCTGACCAAACGTTCTCCTTGGACGTATTTTAGCAGACATGGGGGCACCTCCAATCAGTTCCACGCTAGTACTTTGTCACAGTACAACAGTGATCACCCAACTGTGCAGCGCAGTCTTAGGGGTATCCTTTTGCGTTAAGGGCAAAAAAAGCAAAAGACTGGCGTATATAGTCAACAGTTGAACATCAGATGGGTAAAACTGTGCGTTCCTGGCCTGGCCAAACGCTTCTGCTTTGACTTAGATGACTGGTCTCTCGCAGACATGGGTGGTCGATTGCCCAACTGCGCAGTTAACCACATTTCCGGAATCGAGAAAACCGCTGAACTCTAGATGGACAGCGATTGCGGTTTTGCGCCCGGCCAAGAATCTGCTCGCCCCTGTAATGTGTTCCACGGCCATTAGCTATATTGGACATGTATAAATGACAACTGCATTGGAAATTGGATATTTGTTGTGTCCGTTTTATCTCCAACTCCCAACTGTGATACTGGAGTTACCTTTTTGTTTTCTCTGCCATTTCCTTTTGCGCGGGCGATGCCTGTCTTTGCTGCAAAATCGGACAACGTCATAAGCGCAGTGGACCCTGTTTCGGGTATCCTCAAGCTGTGTCGGATTGTGCTGCGCAGTTGATGCTACAGAAGCATCATCGTGGGCTTTTTGGACCTACCATTTGGGGGCGGTTTCGTCCCAATGATGTGGTTGCTAGTACTTGTCCGGTACACCGTTATTACTTGACCCAACTGCTTGATGGCAGTCCAACGGCGTCGTCCACCCGCACGCACGCAAAAAAACGCGTAACAAGCAGAGAACGGAGGAAGCGAAAAGGCCACAATGTCTCAAAATGTGGACGTACGTTGGGATGGTAGCCTTTTACACAGTGCGGAACCATGATTGATGCACGTTTTAGCTTATCGTCCTTATCCCAAAATACGTGACTACCACGGCGGGTGAGGTCGCGTACACCGATTTCGAAATAACTCTACGGCAGGACCCCGCACGGTGCGATGGAAATCACATTAGCGTCTTTGCACGTCTGGGAGTAAACGCACAGTCTTCGTTCTTAGTACTTGACCATACCGATGTACCGCCGCACTGTACCGCCGTACTGTACTGACACGCTTCACCAGCCCACGTTTCAAACACGACTAATCACTCGAGATCTAAAAATGAATCGGGGCCGGGAACCGTGTTCATCCTGTCCTCTGTATGCGGACGAGTGCAAGCGCAAGGGTTTCTTTATTCTGCACCATCAGAAGGATTGGGTGTTCAAACGGGATGGTGGACTCCGCTTCACATTGGTACATCCATCGAACAGAGGTAAATACTGTTGGCAGACCCTTATGTGTCGGTAAGGACTCGGCGCATCATGCCCAGGAAAGGTGACAACATGTTCTTTTGGCGTTTGTCCCTGGCAGTACGTTTTGTTGCTTTCAATCGCACCGTCACGTCCACTATGGGTTCCATTTGTCACTCGATGCCCGTTTGGTAGCTTCAGCTACGTCGATTCAGCTGCGCAGTCATGCTACAGAAGTATATCGGGTCCACTCAATACTGCTTGCAACTGAAAACTGCGCACTGGGGGCGCAAGGGAAGTATCCGGATACCCACGACGACATTTAACGGAAACACTGTAATAAAGGGGGTTCGCCTGGCTTGCCGACGCTCATCTGAAAAAGCACAAAGAGAAGCACCCACCCCACTCCACGATTCTCTTTCTGCGCCGTGTTGGGTGGGTATCCAAGAAAGGAACCCCAGGCGGAAGGAATCCCATCAGTATCCAAAACCACTCCAAGTGAACTCCTCTGGACCTGATCATGGCGTGGCATATTCTGCAGTCTATACTCCACAGTTGAACAAGTGCGGTCCAGCGCATCGTCGAATCCTATTTAATTATGTATATTGCGGTTGCATGTATGGTTTCTCACCACCCAAGCACGGGAAAAAAGAACCGTTTTTCATATGCTTAGATCGTACTTTTCTGATTTTTGCAAATGCCGTCACCAAATATGCCGCCGCGTTCGGACGTGCGGTTGCTGATCAGTGCAAGCAAAAACCACATTGAATATCGTTTTGGTTCTCATCTTTTTTTATCCACCGTCCGTATTCCCAACTGCTAACACGCATTAGTTTATTTACATCGCGTACACACATCTCGACCTTGCCACCGCGGAAACCCATCCCGCCCGGCGCCCTATCACCCTTCCTCTGCCCATCCGTCTTCATACCCGTAACAACCGCGATCCGCTCCTCAACGGCGTCGTTGCGTTGGGAGTGGACTATACCACAACGAGGGGGTGTTTAATACGCTCCAGGGATGGATTTACGTCGGCGTTGGAGGCGACCACATTGAACGGTTGTGGGCATGCGTGGGGAGAGTTTAAGAAATTGGGTTATTTGACAACTCGTTGCAAGCTTGGCACTGAGAGTGCGGCAAAATGTCGGATTGTGTGTAACGAACCATCAAAATGACCCCGAAACGCAACACCACCGACATCTGAACAGTAAATTGCGCCCCAAACTACTATGTATTCAAACTAACTAAAATATTTACACAGACATCCCACCGCATCCGCGCCGTTTAATAGTTATTTGCAGCCTTCTTTGCCTCGCCGCTTGCCTCCGTGGCTGCACCCCTCGCCTGCATCCCTTCGTTCCCAATAGCAGATCCCGCATGTTTCTTGATGGACCCGCCCATGGAGTCGACGGCACCCTCCGTGTATCCTTGGGTTTTTGCGGCTTGGATCTGTGCGGGAAAGGGAGGGGGGAAATGAGTATATCAAATGAATGGATGGATTTTAATACAATACTTACCTCTGCGTTACCCTCGGTGCGCTTGGCGGCACCCTCAGCTTGCATCTGGGCGGACCCGACCATGCGACCGACGGATTCCTTGATGGAGCCGGCGGTGGCGGTCATGTTTCCGGAGACTTTGGATGGGCCGCTCATGTTGATTAAGGAGTTGGTTTTTGGTTGTTGGAAGAGAGGGTTTGGAAGGGTTGTTGTTGTTGTTGAAGTTTGTTGAGTTGATTGATTTGTGAGGAATTGGGAGGGGAGCGGGGTGGCTTTTTATATTGCTGGGAGTAAACATTGGAGACGCGTTTGGAATGTGGAGGTGGCGCAGGCACTTGACGTCATTTCACACTCCCTTCCCGTCCCTCTCCGCCATACCACGCGCTCAAAAGGACGTACAGAGCGTATTTTAACTTTTTAAGGTAGGTACGTTACAGTATATAAATGCAGAGGTTTGTTGCCATTGCAGGCTGTGTGTGGGCAGTGCGATGACCTCATGTTTGAAGGAAGAATCCGTTGCAATAGGTGGGCACCCTTTCATTCCAGGCCACAACGACGCGTCGGTGGACTGCGGGTCACCATATAGGAATCCACGAGGCAACTCAATAGACCATGACTGGTTGACGTCGTCGTTGTATGAAACCATGACCATCAACTGGGGCCAGGCGCTAAATGATTGGCTCGTTGACCCTCGTCATCTGCGTGGTTGTAAATTCTAATTGATTAGGATACCCGATAAACAAACGGTACGCTTGACCTTTTTATAACTAGGAAGTTAGTAAGTAAGTAAGCAAGATATGAGACGTTGTCAATTTGAAGGCCAAAGCGTGAGAAGTATGCAGACGGAGAAGGTTTTTGAGTAATATGATTCAGCCGGTATCCCGATAGTATCTGATTACATAAGGACCATGGATTTTTGGCGGCACAGTTTTCCAACAACCTTATCGCACCAGGCGCGAAAGAACACCACTTTTGAACTCCCTCACCGACAGACAGTTGACGCCCGATCAAACACACACAAAATGTCCATCTCAATTTCGAAAGAAGATCCCCAGTCGCCCGAGGCTGTAACGCTGATCAAAGAACTGGAAGACGTCCTCGACCCACTCTACCCTTCAGAATCCCGCCACGGTTTCAGCGTCCAAAAACTAGTCCTTGAAAACGTCGCCTTCTTCCTCGTCCGCGTCGACACTCACCCCGCCGGTTGCTGCGGTATCAAAATCATGGAAAACAACGGAGTAGGGTACGGAGAGCTCAAGCGGATGTACGTCCGTCCAGAGTTTCGCGGTGCGGGATTGGGAAAGAGGATGTTGCAGCACTTGGAAAACTACGCACGCGATCAGGGTGTGCCGCTCTTGCGTCTTGAAACGGGGATTCACCAACATGAGGCTATTCGGTTGTATGAGCGTTATGGATTTTATAGTATCCGACACTTTGGACAGTATTGGGATGACCCGCTCAGTTTGTTCTATGAGAAGCGAGTAGGAGGATGAAAGTCGTGCTGTGTATGTAGGTTCGCCGTTCACCAATTGTTCAGATGTCTTAAAGCTGATATGCACAATTCGTTTTCCATAGACTGTATTTAGTTTATTTAGATTTAGATAGAACATTTTGTGGTTGGGAGAAGGGCGGAAGGGGCAGGTTGCACGGCCATTGTTCCTTTCATCTTAAGAGTTGTGATTGAGCATCGGAGGCCTCATCCTCTTATAGTGGCCCGGAAGTTCGGTTACTCAATACAAAGTCTATTGAGCTCGACGTTGCTTGGCGCTGTTTTGCTTCAAGATGGCCATCCGGACTCCAATCGCAATATATTTTTTGCGGTCACCACCTTCCTCTTCCAGCGAAGGAAGGTGTGCAATGGCCTTTGGCAAACACCTGATATACACTCTAGCACGCCGAAACCAACAAGTGCTCGCGTATCCACCAATCCGGCGCTTCTTCATCGCCGTGGCCGGCAAATTCAATGTCGTTTTTTGCTTGCACTGAATCAGCAACCGCACGTCAAAGGACGGCGGCGTGGCTGACACCGGCGAATACATTTCCCAAAACATCAATACCTATCCACTTATGTTACCCGACGACGCGGTTCCATTCGTTTGCCTAGCAGGAAACAATGGCACAAGGATTCCGACCGCGGCGACTGCAGTCATCGGAAACCTACTTCTCCCATTTGCAAAAATCCCACGCCACCCACCCATCAAACCTCCAATCACCTGCATCGTCTACGAAAAACAACGAACCCCTGCTGGCTGCGGCTTTCATTTCCCGCCACACAGACACACTGTGTCTCTCTAACCAAAACGCTCCAAAACAAAACCCAACCGCTCATAATCTCCAACAAAACTTTGCCCACACACCCACCTCCTCTCTCTCACGAACAAAAAGAAACCACAAATCTCCTCAGAAATGAAGAAGAAATAAATCAACATATGTATTCAGCCTGTTGAGCTTGATATATTTGATTATTCATCATAGGAGATGGTTTCTTTTGTTCGTGAGAAAAGAGAAAATTGACGCAGAAAGGAAGGGGGATAGAAGACAATATGCAAACGGCAAGACAAGGGGGGCTTTGTACAAGGAACAACTTGTGACGGCTATGCGGGGTATCTAACTTATGCAGCACCAACGAAGGCGGGCAAATTGGATACAGTAGCCTGCCAGGACAGTTCTTGACGAGTCCCCATCGCATGCCCAACGACACAACCGAACGAAGTTGTGAAATATGAAGGAATGAGGAGCTCACAGAGTCGAACCGAAGAAAAAACCGAAACGCAATCGTCAAATGCGCCACTCACGTGTCGAGGGATCCTACAGACGCGACGCGTTCACGGGAATACACTTATCAAAATGTAAACATCAGATACTTTTCAGACGGTTCAGGAGCACTTGCCAAGCGTGTTAGCCGGCCTGCCCGCTTATTTGCGGTAGACAAAGTTGTCAACAGATGTTCGCGGTGCATGACCGATGCATCGATGCTCTGAGATTTGGATACCCTGTTTTGGAACTGCTCTTCCATCGCCCCGACCCCTCCAAACGTCCAACTCACTCCACCTGCGTTGAAATCACCTTTGAGGCCTTCAGTGATGCACGCCGAAAACCGGTCGGCTGGAGCCCGTCTCCATTGACGCTGGCGGTTAGATATGTAGAAGGCATCCTTTTTGAGCGTTGGTTGTATCCCATCTCCAACCGTCATCCAAAAAGGCAAAAGCATAGCCTCAAAATTAAACGCCCCCAATACCTGCTCCAAGCGCCAAAATTACAATCGAACTAGACATTGATTATTTTCCACCACTGCTATCTAAATAAACAAGAATTCTTGAACTTTTTTTTTTAATTATACTGGGAACTAAGAGATCTACACAGGCAACCGTTCTACCA